>JAVSML010023621.1:56663-69850 GCA_038503035.1 Crocodylus rhombifer
GGGGGGGGGGGGGGGGGGGGGCGGAATCGTGTGCCCCTGGATCTCTGCAGGGTGGGCTGCAGCTGCGGGCCAGGCTCTTCCCGGCATGGTGGGGCTGGGCCAGGCTGCACTCAGGGTGGGCAGCAGCAATGCTGGGAGGGGGGCTATGGTGAAATTTGTGGTAGCTACCCTCCCCCTCATAGTCCCCTTCCCAGCACCACCACTGGGTGCCCCGAGCACAGTGCGGCCCAGCCCCCACCCCCAGGAAGAGACTGGTGCAGCCCCCAGCTCCAGACCACATCTGCAGTGCACTCCAACCCGCCCCGCACAGATCTGGGGGTGTGGCAGCTGAAAATTATGTCCGTGTGATAAAGGTGCTTGCTAAAGGCTCTATGAAGATTAGACCAAGTGTTTTTCTGTCATTTGTTCAGATATTAAGCTATATGTTGTTGCTAAGAGCCTACTTAAAGTCTAGGATGCATTAAGGCCTTGTATAAGATCAGGCCTAGTAAATTTAGCAAAGCCTTATAGAAGTAATAGCAGGCCCCGTGGCATAGTTCAAATTAACCTTATCAGAAGAATGCAAGGCTTGTACTGCTATTGTTCAGTCGAAGGACAGTTGAAGTAAAAATAATCTGAATGGCTGTAAGTTATCAAAATAGCTCAGAAGTTATAAATTGGCTGGCACATCCGTAAATCATTTAGAAGGAAGATACAGCTCTGTGAAAGGAACTACAGATTAGCTGCTGGCCTGGATTCAGAAGGCCCATGGATCTCGAGGAGCCCAAGGACTGAATACCAGGGCCCTTTCCAGTACCCCTTGGACAGCTCTGATTGAGGATGCCTGATTCGCTGAGCTTTGTGGAAAGAGAAACTTGTTGTATATCAGCCATCAGAGGGGACTGCCGATAAGTTACCAACATGAATTATTATTGTCTGTCATTGTCTGTCTTATTATACTACGCATAGTCGTGTTTTTGTTAAGTCAGTAAACCTTTCTTACCTTTATAACCCCGACCATATTCTCAATCCCAAACCCTCTCCAGGTGGCTAGGACAGGGGGCACACACCCCTCCCTGTGCCTTCCCAGGGTGCACGCAGTGGCAGGACCTGCTCCCCCTTCCTGCACCCTCCAGATGAGCCATGGCTCCATCCCGCGCCCCACTCCACCCGATCTGGGCAGCACCTGCCCCTGCTTCACTCCCTCCCTCATTGCAAGGGGGTGTTGATCTGGCCCCCCACATTCTTTCCCTCCCCCCTCCCCATCCGCCACAACAGATTTACCAGCTCCACGCTGCTCTCCACGCTGCTGGGCTGTGCTCCTCGTTGCCTGTGTGCTGCACTGCAGATGCACACACAAATGGACATTTTTTGGCCAAATTATCGGCCACATCAGGCCAATTTCTGATATAGTCAATTTTCTTTATATTGGTGCTAATCCGATAGTGGACCGATGTATTGGTGCACCTCTACCAATTAGTAACCACACTGTAATGCATGTGTAGACACCTTACTGTGCAGTAACACTGTGTGTGTGTGTACTGACTTGGGACTAACTTTAATCTCAAGTCAATCCACACAAAGCATTAATGCACTTTAATGACTGCACATGTAGACACTGGCCTATTCCCATTTACTGCGCAGTAATTTACTGTGCAGTAAATTTAAGCCAGTATAAATGCACATTTAGACACACCCACTGTGTAGCAGGTGATGCCTGGTGGGGGGAGACCCACTGAGTGGCCCACGTGGCATGGTCTGGCCCCTGGGTCTGCGCTCCATGAAGCATGGCCCCTAGCAGCCCAGACATAGGATAGCCCTGTTCTTGAGCATGCCCTGCCTACCCCATTTTGCTTGCAAAACACCAAAGCCAGAAATGTGTCAGTCAAGCTGGTGCGGAAACAGCTCTCACCATACCTTCTAACACACTCAGGGCAAGGGATTTGGAGCAGTAAAGGGTGTGAGGGGAGAGAACCACCATAACTGCTGCACCACCTCATTTCTGGATCAGCGCAAGCAAGCAGGAGCAGATGGGCAGGCATGCTTGAAGGGGGCACTTTGCTGACATGCCCAGGATGCAGTCTAGACATACCTTAAAAAGGATGTAGCAAAACCCAGGAAGACCTAAGCAGGGTTCCCAGAGCCCTAATGAAAAGTCTACACAGTAAAGGTTTAAAGCACTTCACCTAGCATGTGCAAAAAAGCTGTTTACATGTTAATACAAGCCTGACCTACGCACAGACTTTTGCTTACACACCCCTTGAAAACACTTGCACATGTATTTAGAGAGTCTCATCACACTCTCCAAGCCATATCTATAGTAGGTATGAAGCAGTGCAGCCAAGAGAGATATACAAAATATACTGTAGCAAAGAAGCTGGTGAGCAAATATTTAACCACAAAACTACTGTCCCTGCAGCCTTTGGAATTCACCTAGACTTCAATCAGTGTCAGGCACGTGGGTGGATAAACTCCTGTGTGTGCTGCAGTGACAGCAACTCCACCTAGATGAGGGGTGTTAGTCTTACTGTGGGGATGGAGTACTTATGGCCTTGGCCAAACTGGCAGGCAGACAAGCTAATGGTAAACTTGTGTGAAGAGGGAGCTGAGTTCAAAGGCAAGGAAGTTCCAGTCTGAACATCTGACTCATTACCAAAAGTGACATCAACTGGACCAAAACTATAAACAAACATTTCCAATTTGCCAAACCCACAGATTACTAACAGCTCCATTTAATAGTTAGTTAAATCTTCATCTTGATTTTTACAGTGTTACAATTATTTTTAAAACGTTTTTAAATAATACTGTAATTCCTGAAGTTTTTTTTTTTTTTGCCACATGTTCCCCCCACCCTAGCACCCCCAACTTTCCATCTACAGTAGTAAAACGTCACATTAGAGTTTTAAGAGAACATCAAGGAACATGAATTGTAGTAATTTAAAAAAAAGAAAGGACCAAACAATCTTCTTGTTAAATAATTGCACAACAAGTAAAAGGTAATAAATGCTATTACAGTGGTACAGGTATGTCCAAGGAAAAAAAAAGGAGAGGTTTGCCTTTAGTGAATCATTTCCCCATTAATTCAGAAATAAACAAAGGGGCTGGGGGAGTTGTGGACTTAGTCATACAAAAACATTCTCTCAAACATTCTTTTGGTAAGAAAATGCCAAGATTCAAGGCTTAATACTTCACAAGAGCCATTTGTGACTTTGCACACACCTAGCAGAGCATTTCAGAGAACTCAATGGAAGTTCCCCCAGAAGCACATGTGGTCAGTGAGCCTTGAGTTTTTTGGAGCCAGCAGGTGGTGCAAGTCATTGTAAATCACTGGTCAACAGAAGACAATGTTCTCCACAGATGTCAATACCTGAGGACCTGGCCCTTTATTCCAAGGTTGTTTTTGGCAAGCAGATCACATGTAATGGTGACACAGCCAGATTATAACACAAACTCCTGCTTGGTTCTGGGTCACTACAATAGTCAATCAGCTTTACCTTGAAAAGACTCTGACCTTAAAGAAATATTAATTCAGGGTTAGTAACAATAATGTGCAACCAGGGTTAAGTTCCCAACAGAGCAACTGAGCTGTAACATTAAGGAAGGTGGAGAGAAAAAAAAAATGTATATATTCAGAACCTCTCTCTATATTAAAAAAAATGGCTGTCAGGTGGAGTGAGCTATGTTCCCAATACTTGAGGAGGCCAGTAAGAGTTTAAAAATAGGGTCCCTCATTCCTTTGTCATTAGGATCCAAGGCCTTAGCACCTTCTTCAGGAGTAGCAGAAGGTGCTGTTACCAGCACATCCCTAGGTGATCCTCACCTGAACAGGTCTCATGTGGCAATGATGCTAGAGAAATAACAACTGCATGAATACCAACTGTTTGGCGTCAGAGGGAGGCAGCCTCGTCTTGTGGATAGGACAGTGAGCTGTGGGGCCAGGCAACCTGAGCTCTAATCTCAGCACTGCAACAGTCCTCCTGCGTGACCCTGGACAAGTCACTTCACCCCGATCCTTCATCTATTTTGGGGCAAGATTCAACTTTGGGAACAGGAACTCAACTGGAGTCTCCCAGTGTTACTCTAACACAAATTTCATAGATTTCATAGACATTAGGGGTGGAAGGGACCTTGGAAGATCATCAAGTCTAGCCCTCCGCCCAAAGAGCAGGAAGTCAGCTGGGGTCACAGGATCTCAGCAAGATAAGCATCCAATTTGCTCTTAAAGGTGTTCAATGTAGGTGCATGAACCACCTCTGATGGCAGGCTGTTCCAGACCTTGGGGGCTCGGACAGTAAAGAAATTCTTCCTTATGTCCGGCCTGAAATGGTCTCGCAGTAGTTTATGACCGTTCGACCTAGTCATCCCTTGGGGCGCTCTGGTGAACAAACATTCCCCCAGATCCTGGTGGTCACCCCTGATAAACTTATACGTGGCCATTAGATCACCCCTGAGCCTGCGCTTTTCCAGGCTAAATTAAGTGTCCTGAAGACAGAACATCAAGGTGCCAGGCTAACATAACTTACAAAAGCAGCACCAACTACTCACACAACCCCCCTTCCCCACCCTGCCATATCTGAAGGTAGGGATAAGGTATTGTTGTCAGGCAGTATTTCCAGCTTGTGACACTCATGGACCAATTCTCCACTGAGGCTGACCACAGAGGCCCGAAGAGAAACCCTTACACTGCAGCCCCTTTAAAAATTGAAATGAGTGAAGGACTGGAGGATATACTAGAGATGAGCCCTAGAAATAACCCTGAATTGGGACAGAGCTGGACTTCATAGCTTATTTGATCTCCTTCTCTAGTCTCTAGGGTAAGAAAGGGGGCCCCATGTTAAGACTGGGTTGGCTGGAGAGGCTCTTTGATGTCATAAACCTATAATGCAAATGCTTTGAAATGCAAGAGCAAAAGCAATATGGAAATAGCTGCAAAGTCCCATCATAAATCTTGAGTAGTACAAATAAATAACCTAGACAGATGTGAATGCCCAGAGTGTCTGGACTTTGCAGGGTTTTCTTGGCAAAGTTCAGCAGTCTAGGCTGGCACCGTCTGCACCACCTCCATCTATGTTCCTGCCCCAGTAAGCAAGAAAAGTGACGTGTCTGCTAGCAAAAGGAAACATCTATGTTTCAGAAAAAAGGCACCTAAGCAATATTTCTCAATGAGCACAAAGTTTACTTCTAAGCCAAAGACATTCAGGTTTAACTGGACTAAACAGAAGTCCCGTTTGGCCATCTCTGTGTAGTTGCCCAGATAAAAATTAAAGTTCTCTTTGTTTGTTGTTGGGAAGAAAAACGCAGAGGTAAACTAAGGTGCCTTAGCCCAGATTTCTAGGGACTGGAACCAGCTTAAATACACAGGGGTGTCAGTGGGAGAATGTGCGACTGCCCAAGCTCATTGAACTCCTGGTGTCCAGTTCAGCATTGCTTTGTAATGTACCTTGAGATCCTTTGAGCAGAGCACACTGGCAGGCACCCAAAGCCAGACAGACAAACCATAAAGCAAAATTGCACTGGGTTAACTGACAGGCATTGATGATATTATTGATTATGCAAGTGGGGGGCAATTTTATAATAAAAATCAACTGTGTTTGGGTATAAATCACTATCCAGAGCTGCACCCTCCTCTCCAGCTTTGTATAGCTGAAGAAATGTACAATGGGAAGGCTTTTTGCTTTCCTATTAACACTGGGCAGCATCTTAGCATCTGTCCAGAATCAAAGAAGCCAACTCTTGCAATAGGAAGACTCAGGCTCATCTTTCCTGTTGGTCACATCACTACACATCTGTTGCTCACTCTTCCAGGTCTGCTCTTGCTGACTTGCCACTTGAGGTTAGCTACTTCCTAACACCAAGTTTGTCCAAACTGATCATAGGTCTATCTTCCCTGGTACCAGGTAGCATTTATCCTATGCCTACCATTCTGAACAGGATAGAGGGACAGCTGATATATTCAGAGAGGAAATTTCTCAGTGCGTGTTGAATACAAATACTGTGATGTAGCACAATTAGCTGAGGAGAGAGGCTTCAGACAAGAACTTTTTAGCTCAACTAGATGCACAGCAAAATGTTAGATGTATGTCCTTGGCACCTTGTGGGAGAAGGAGGGGTGGCAGAAAACCATAAAACATAGGCTAAGATAGCTCCAGCCAGCACCGCAATGCAAAAGGAAAATTCTGTTCGGAAAAGATGCCAAAAATAATCCCATCACATGACCCACATTTGTCTCCCGGAGCAGCCAGCTCAAAGGGATTCAGCTGACAAGCCCAAAGATGGTTTTCTCTATTGGCCAGACCTCTATAGACTCAGGGTGGCTCTGAAGGTCAAGTTGAGCTCTTGCTGCTCATCGTATCATGATGAGACATTCTGCCAATGAACTAGAACTAAACTGAGCCCAGCCTCCCATAGCTGTCTTGTCTCTGTGGTGTTAATGAGAGTTTCAAAAGGAGACATTAATGACAACAGCAGATCTTAATACGGGGGGACCTCTTACTGTAATGGTCTCAATCCTCACTTATTCTGTAGCAAGACACCCCCACAGGGTAGCAGGGACTAAGGGGACCAGTCAAGGAGAGCTAGAAGGAGGGAGTGCAATCTCACTTGAGCTCCATGATGGGAGAAGCCAAAGATCTGTTTGTTAGAAGGGATCTCCCAATGGGTGGCCTGAACATTTCTTCAGGAGGTAGCAAGGTGCCTGGCTAAACTAATCTCAGTGGATAGTCGGGGCATAAGCCCTACTCCAATCCATTGTGATGGAGCTTCATTTTGGTAAGGTGAATATGGATGGGGAGGCAAACTAACATAAAGAGGCAACTCCTGATGAACAGCGAACTACCCTCGCCCCTCCCACATCACCCTACCCTCCACAGTCCCGCTCCTCTGGAAAGCTGTTCTGCGCCATGTTTTGGAGTTTAGTGACACAGGAACCAGCCTGGTAAATGCTGTCCTGGTATGTACACCTTGGCTAGAGCTCCCTGCAAACATCAGACATTATTTAGTAACTTCTACTAGGCGGAGGGAAGAGGGGTGGGAGAGACTTACTTCCCAAGAATTTGGTTCAAGGAGAAAAGTTCACTGAGATGAACAGGGCTGCAGCAGTGACCACTGGGACTCACCAGGTCGGGCTGACTACAAGATGGAAGGAGTCTGCAAGATCCCACCACCAGCAGACAGAATGAAGACGATGAGATGTGCCTACTGGCAAACTCCTCACCCTGTAGTGAAGCAAGGTGGCTTGCAGTGCAGTCCAGAGTTCATGTTTTGCAACTGAGGCAAAACCATCTTGGCTGCAGCAACACCTTTTGCTCAGATCCAATCCCAGAATAAGATCCTGAACAAAACTGTTTAAACTGACTTGGATGCCTTGTCACCATTGTTCCAATCCTGACTAATTTAGTAGCTGGGTTATGAATTCCAAACAGGATTTCTCTCCCCTTCTGGCCTCTATTATTTTGCTCTTTTTGTAATTTGAGATGCACTCTGCATGAGGATTTTGGAGGGGTTTAGAGAAGGGGTCAAACCTTTAAAAATGTATTTTCCATTCCAGAGTGCAAGTTCATGCCTGCAGTTCAAAGAACCTCTAAGGGGAAAATGAGCAGAACCAACCAAACAAACAAACAAACAACCCTGGGTCTCATGAGACCTCTAACTAGAAAGGCTATTGGCCATGTTGAAGAAGAGTCTAATACCAGGCAAGTGCTGCCAAGAAGCAGTAGGTTCTCTCCCTGGTTTAGGTCCTTAGAGATTGCAGTGACCCCCTGAAGGTCCTTTTATAAATCCCCCACAACTGCCTTTTTTCTATTCTTCCTTTAAGGGTTGTGTAGCTCCTCAAACCCTCAGTAGTCTTTGTCACCATAGTCATTGTAAAGGACGCTTAATGCTTGCTCTTCACATGTCTTCTTCAGGTCCCGGCTCAGCTCTGACCAGTTGAGTCCATAGAGCTTGATCTCGCTGTAGCGGCAGGCAAGGTATTTGAGTGACGTGCGCTGGAGGCTGATCTTGGGCTCCTGGAGGAGGCCATTGCACCAGCTGCTGAGGTCCCCAAGCTGAGAGAGAATGAGGCCAGCCTTCCTGCAGAGGGTTATGGGAGAAGCCAGAGAGGTGGTGGGACCAGGGAAGGGGTGGGTTAAAGACAGAGAAAAAAAAGAGGGGGGAAGGCAAGAGAGATGGACAGAGGGTCGGAGAAGAGAAAAGCAAGAAAGGTTAAACAGACCATGAAAGCTTTAGAGAAAAATAAAAAGAGAACAACAGCCACAGATAAAGCCACCAGGTGGGCCAGCTTCTCCATGCAACTTGAGCCAAGAGACTAGGCTGGAATCAAGGCTGTCCCTCTGGGAAGTTTCTTCCTTGCCAAGTTGAAGAATGTCCCATTCCTTGGTTGAGTGGACAGGCGAGCAAGGAAAAGCACGACATGGAGCACAAGGATGTAGAGATGATCTCTGGATGCAGGTTGGAGGTAGACTAGCTGAAGACCTTGCTCTCTGCTCAGGTGGTAGTTCCAGAGAGCCAGGTATGGAGCACCCTTACACATGTGCTCATTCAAGATAATCTACTGAGGCCAGGGGCAGGGTAACCTTCACCTCCTGGAGCATCTGGCAGGTGACAGCTCTGCCTCCTGGAGTTTCATGCTGGCTTGACAGCCCAGAAGAATGAGATACCCAGGGGTGGGACAACAACTATGACCATGGCAGACAGACGCATAACAAATAGGGTTTGTACCCTGGACAAACTTGTTGGAAAGCTGGGGTAGGGGGTGGTGAGAAGATGCTGCTGAGTGGCAGTGTGGTAGGGGCAGGAGTTTTACCTACACCCAGGACTCAAAAACCATCCCTGGCTGCTACTGCTGTTGCTGCTGCTGCTGCTGCTACCACCCACATGGTCTGCTGCCCTGGCTGTGGCTCTTACAGTAGCAGCACAGTGTCTGTACGGCCAGGTGCAAGAGCAACCCCATAAGGCTACTTTTGCTACTGGGACACAAACTCTGCGAGGGTGGGGGTGATTCTGGCACCTTTCCTAAATTGGTGCCCCACCTGCCTACCCCTAGTCACACTACTGACAGTGGAGCTTCCCCCACAGCAGCTCTGTCTTGAGGGAACCACTTCTAGGAGACAGCGAGAAGTTAAGTCTGCCCATGCAAAGTTGGCAGCAATATGGGATAGATACCGACCAGGAATTATGCTAAACCTAACAACCCAAATCCTCATCAACAGCCTTCAGATTCTGGCTACTGACATGGACTGGTTTTGAATAAGCTATCAAGAAGTCAAAAACTCCAGAAGACTGTTATACCAACCATCTGAACCACAGCGCCCTTAGGCTAATCTAGCATAGTAGAAGGGGATGAGCACCTAGCTGCCACAGTATCAACTGAACCCTTCCCTGGAGACTCAGTTCATATGAGTAGAGTATTTGAAGCCCTTAGTTGCTAAGGGCTTGATCCAAAATGCATGGAAGTCTGTGGAAAGCATCCTACAGACTTCACTGGGCTTTGGATGAGCCCCTTATCCACTGTTTATCTCCTGGAATGCAGCCTACCTTCCTCCCTGGACAAGGTATTTGGCTCAATTAACGTCTTCCCAGGGCAGGAGGTAACAGCCGCTCTTCTACATCTTGCATACAAACACTACCCTAACAGCCAACGTTACTAGGAATTGACAGAAGCACGTTCCAAAAGAGCACACTCCGGAGCACAGTATGATGGGATGATGCGGTGCGGGTTTCCATCCAGAACTTCAAAGGAGCATCAGAAAGCAGTCAAACAAACACTCTGTCTGCTAGCTAAATAATGTCATCTGCAAGTGATTTGTCCTGTCACAACCAGTCTGGATGTTTCACCCTAGCAGACGATCAAACAGGAGGTCTGGTTTCCAAGATTTGTCATCACCAGAGACCTCTTGCAGCTGCCTAAATGTTACTTTCCAAATGGTATGAGCTGCAAACACTTCATCAGGAATTGCATCATTTTCCTTCAAATGCTTGAACACTTTCAACGAATGAAATTAACCCTTCTGCATCTTCACCCTCTTCTCTTTTAAATTCCCCAGACAGACACAGAGGCTAAGTAAATTCAGCACCAATTATTTAAAGCAGATCATTTTCCTCTATACTTTGCTGCATACAAAATTCTGCCAGTGTATCACCACTTTGACCTGAACAGACTTCTCAGATCCAGAGAGTGCCCATTCACTATAGTACAGTAAATCCTCAGCCTCTCTACTAAGGCTGCCAGCAAGCACCAGCTGGACTGTTGGTTTTGCAATGAGTTCACTTATTTCCTTGATTAAGTCCAGTCAACTCTCTCTTTGCATAAGCTACCAAAAAGTCATCAGATGGGGACAACTTTTGACCACTGCAAACTGGTGTTGGAATTTAAATAAAGAGAAAGAAGCAGAGCAGCACAAAACCTGCAGGATTCAGTACGTGTGTGAGATAAAGCCCCACCCTGCACGGCTCACTTGTTGGGTATGGGAATAAGTTCTTGTAGGTTCTCTTG
This sequence comes from Crocodylus rhombifer, assembly GCA_038503035.1. Taxonomy (NCBI): domain Eukaryota; kingdom Metazoa; phylum Chordata; order Crocodylia; family Crocodylidae; genus Crocodylus; species Crocodylus rhombifer. The sequence continues at coordinate 67,135 of JAVSML010023621.1, forward strand.
CAACTCTGAAGTCTACTTGAAACCGCTTTCAAAAAGTCCCTATCTCCTGCCAAGAGCACTCAAAACAGGTTAGCCACCCCTCCTGAGCACTGAAAACCTCACAACATATTGTTAGGTTTCCTACCAAAGAAATGTTTCTCAGCCACATTCATCCTTCCCCTCTGTAGTACTCTGGGGTGAGGGGAGGAAGGAGTTACTAACCCTTTGCACTGAGGAGCTAAGGAAACCTTGGAGGTTTCCTAGCAACTCTGTGCTAGGGGAGATGCACAATAACACTTAGTATATGGCTGCCATGAAACCTCGGGGACTATGAAGTGCTGCCAGCCAAGTCATTCTGTCCCCCACCAAGAGAGGGCTCATTTTGGCAGAGCACTGGAAATTTATGAAAGGACAAGATGTGTCCACGGGGTGTCTCCTGAGAAGGGGATAAGAAAACTCTCTCAGACCTGGGGAATGGAGGGGAAGAAGCTGGAGGCTCTCACAATTCTGCAGAAGTAGCACCCAGTCCCAGCTGAAAGCAAATTATGGTAAGATTTTGGAGAGGGGACCTGAGGCCTGGAGAGGGGGGTTGTGTGCACTCCTGTACCCCATGCTTTCATGGATGAGGATGGGTGTTTGTGAAGATTGACAAAGGCAGAGCCACATGGATTTTCAGGTGGATTCTGAGCTCTTAGAACATGAAAGCTGCCATTTACTAGGTCAGACTATAGGTCCATCCAGCCCTGTATCCTGTCTCCCCAAAAACATAGAGATGATTAGCATGGTTCCTGCAAGATGCTCCATACCAGTACCTGCTCTCTTCTTCCTGTGTTAACATCTTTTCTCCCACAGAATTAGTGGTGTGCACTTAGTGGCCTCCCTCTAGCCATTGAGGGAGGAGCTTGTAGTTTCTGGTGGCCCTAGGTCCAGTCCTGACATAATAAATAGGTCTGTTCAAACAGTGGCGGAGAGGAGATGCTGAGGGGAAGGGTAAACATGCCACACTCAGAATTTTCCACCATCTGCCCCTCTACTACTGTAGCTTCCAGCATTCAGAGCATTGAGGACGTTGTGATTCGGAGGCTGCCCCCCTACCTGCAATGTTCAATACCTGCTGACGGATCGTTCCTCCATTCTCTTGTCCATTCCCATTTTGAATTGTGTTAAACTGTCAGCTCCCACAGCATCTTGTGGCAAAGAATTCTACAAGTTAATTACATGCTGCATGAGCAAGATCTTCCTGTTGTTAGTTTAAAACCTACTACCTAATACAGTGGTTCTCAACCTTTTTAGACTCAGGGCACCCCTTAGAAAATGCCGGGTCTTCTTAGCTTTTGTTCATTTCCTGGGAAGTAACAGAACTATTCTTTACTTCCAAAGAACTTAGAAAAACCAAAACAGATCAGAATGTCTTGGACACTATGGGCGCCTACTTGAGATTTCTGGATTTATCCTGTGAATCATGTATAGGTGTTTTCACATCTAACAGTGCTAATATTGCCATCATCACTGGATTATTGCCACTGAGTTAAAAGTTTTATGTCCCCTACTTCTAGTACTGTAGCAGACAGTAAATAATACATCCCCATTTACTTTCTCTGCAGTTTTTAATATTATATAAACTTTTATCATGTCCTTCTCTGGCATCCCTTTTCTAAGCTGAGAAGCCTTAGTCTATTTAGTTTCTCCTCATATGGAAGTCTCTCTATATCCTTGATGCCCGTCTCTGTACCTTCTATAGTTTTTTTATATCCTTTTTTAGGTGAAGGGACCAAAATGCACAGAAATTTAAAGGCACATAATGATAATTTCTGTTTCAAGCCATCCTTTTCCTCTAGCTATATTCAGAACACAGGTGCTCAAGGGAAGGAGAGAAGAAGGGGTTTCCCTCCTTTTAGGCGGGTTTGGCATATCACAGTGGTGGGGTGCTATGTCTAGACACATTGAGGCATGAAAATGGCAGCAACAAGCCAGCAGTTTTAAGGCACAGGGTATTCAGTTTCAACATGATTAACCCATGCAACCAGAGCTGGGGACAAAGGGGCAGAACTAAAGAGAACAGGAGGGAATTATTTCTGGATGTCACTCTGTTGCTTTCAGTAGAATTACACAGAAGCCAAATGTAGCCAGGCACAGTAATTTCAAGTTAGACAAAAGCAAGAAAATGAAATGTGAGACCAGGTAAACCTGGCTTTTGCTTGCATCAACTATGGCAGAAATCTGCTTGCCTATATAGAGTGCATACAAAATGCAGTCTGCTTCATCTACCTCCACTCTTTCCTAGGATCCAGAACAGCCATCTTGAAGTTGCTTTAGCTGCCCTTTCTTGCTCCCCTCCCACCCTACTCCATACTGTACTGCCCACTGCCCAGGCCTTTTGGAACAGCCTCCCAGACACATTCCGTTCCCCTCACATCTGGAACAGTCTCCTCTGAATTAGTTCAGGAAATCTTCAGCATTTATTTTTTTAGGATGTTCTGTTTTCCCCTGGCAGCAACCGTTGCCACAATATGAGTGGAAAAGAGGGTCCCTTGGCTGTCTTTTCCTCCCATCCCTTCTGTTTCTTCATCATGTGAAAATAGCCAAGTCAATCTACAAAGATAAACTGAAGGTGGATTGGGGAAAGATGGTGGAATTCCAGCTAATGGCTTGTCTACAGTCAAGATAGGTTCCTGCTGATCTGTGTCTTGTCCATTTGCCAGATTTAACCTTCTTACTGATAACTAGTGATGGGGGG
>JAVSML010023621.1:70250-106038 GCA_038503035.1 Crocodylus rhombifer
GGGGGGCATTCTAACATGTGCAGTGAGTGAGGTGGAACTGCTGTTCTAAGTAACATGGCTAACCGGCTTACCTGGGTCCTAGCTCATCTTCACATCGCCAAGTGAACTCTCCAAAGCTCTCGTAATGCTGGTTGTAATGGTAGAGGACTCGGTGCAGGCTGGGTGAACCCAGGTCCAGCAGGGTGTTGTAAGCTGTTTGTTGCTCTTTGCCACTGGTGTAGCCATTGAAAAGATTGTAGATCTTGTCTGCTATTTCTGGATAAAAAGATGGAAAGGGCCCGCAATGTGCTTAATATAGAAGAAGGAAATGCACCATCAAGCATCTCAGCTTTTAAGGAAAGCCCCTTGGGCAAAATCCTGGCCTGGCTACAGTCAAGGACAAAATTTCCATCAATATGAAGGAGCAGGAATCCACCCACTGTCTTGTACTTTGCATTGTATCAACAGAATACATCCTAACAGAGGAACAAGAAAACAGACTTCCCAGACTGGATAAGGCCTGTGGTCCATCTCATCCAGTTTCTCATCTCTGATAACTACCAGAACCAGATCTTCAAAGGAAGGTGTAAGAACTCTGTCTCCTGACTCCCAACACTCAGAGATTGGTTTATACCTCCAAAACTGCGGCAATCCTAGTACATTTGAAGCTTGTGTGCCCTGGATTTTTTACTGCAGATACTCTTACTACCCATATACCAGCCATACCCTTTGGGATGCTGTCTAATATGATCAGAGGTGGTGTTATACTGTCAATGTGGCTTTGGTATGGCTTGAGATTAATTCTCATTGCCACTTAGAATAATGCATCTCATTCCCTACCACCCTGGAGGGGATGTTTAAACAAATACATATATTCCACCTCCTAAATGGCAAACATATTTGACCCCTGCTGCCTTTCTGAAGGCTCAGTCTAGCTGCACCAACATGATTACAACAGCCTGTCTCAGTAAACATAATGGAGGAGCAGCCAGGCAACCTCAGATTGTAATTCTGCCAAGATTTAACTACATATGTCATAACCCATAAGAAAACAGTCACCAGAGCCCCAAGGTGGTGATTCATTGTAGTAGTAGGCAACCATTGATCTTTCTGCATCATGGTGCATGTGTGAGAGGTCACCAGGACCTTTGACACATACGCATAGGCAGGAGTATGGAAGAGTGGAGGCTGCCCAGAACTTGCATCCCTCCTTTAGACCACTGAGACAGAGTCCAAAAGCCAGACCAAGTTCAGATGTTTGGTGCCTCAATGGCTATAGCTATATGTGCATCCAGGAATCAAACCCATGTCTCTGCCAAAAGGTTTGACTCTGGATGCAAACATAGCCAATATTCAATGTGGGACAGAGGTGGGTTCTTTTTCAGTTTTGCCCATCATGCACATGGAACCAACTTGGACCTGGTCCTGGATTCTACCCAGCTTAAGGGCTGTTCAAACCCAGGGCTTTTGTTTTGGCATATCTCTACAACTAGCCCAAAAAGCAAGGGCATAGATGCAACTTACTGTTTATGATATTGAGTGCAGTGACTATAGTATACGCTACAGTCCCATGGTGCTAAGAGAAGGCATCTCTGGCATGGGTTGTGCTATAAGGGATAGCCAGCATCTCAGGGCCAGGCAATTATTTTGGGCGGAGGGTCACTTACCCAGTTTTGGCAGGCTGTCAAGGGCCTTATGGGTAGCTCTGCCCCTTGAAAGGTGCCCCACCCCTTGACAGGTGCCCCTCCCCCTGGTCACCATCTTGGAACCAGTGTCCCAGGGCCAGCACTGGTGGGGCCCAGGCCGGCAAGGGTCTGTGGAGCCGGGCTGGCCTGCACCAGCAGGGAGGGGGGAGCTGGCCTGGCTCCACAGAGCCCCTGCCAGCTGGGACCCCACGCTCCTGCCACCCTGCTCTGGACACTATCGGCACTGGCCCTGGGACACTGGTGCTGGCCCCATGCTCCCGCTGGCTCCCCGCCCACTCACTCCCAGTGCCCCCCAGCCCCGTGGTACAGGTGGGGGGTAGTGCTCAGTCCCTACCCCCTGCTCGCCAGCAGGGAAGCTGGTGCTGAGCATGGGGAAAAGTGGCCCCTTGCCTGCCCCATGGCTGGTGTTCCCTGCTAAAGGCACTTACAGCCCGTGCGGGGCAGTCTGGAGCAGGCATAGACAGCCTCATGCAGGCTGCAGGTGGCTGCAGCATGGGGCACTGGCCATGGGGCGGGCAAGGGGCCACTTTTCCCCATGCTCAGCACCAGCTTGCAACCCTTCCCACTGCCAGCCTGGCAGTGGATCTGGGTTACAAGGTGGTGCTGAGTGCAGAGAGGAGTGGGGAAGAAAGCAGCCTCTCCCCGCTGCCCCGCACTGCACCCACTCGCAGCCAGCCTGGGGCTGCCTATGCCTGCTCCAGACAGCCCTGCATGGGCTGCGAGTGCCTGCAGCACAGGCCGCTGGCCATGGGGCAGGCGAGAGGCCACTTTTCTCCATGCAGGTAAGGAGTCTGGGGAAAAGCTGCGTGCGGGGGGGAAGTGGCCCCTCCCCTGCCCCAGGCCCAGTGCCCCACGCTGCAGGCGCTCACAGCCTGCATGAGGCTGTCCAGAGCGGGCACAGGCAGCCCCACGCAGGCTGCAAGCAGCTGCAGTACGGGGCACCAGGCATGGGTGGGGCCACTTCCCCCCGCCCTCAACTTTCCTGAGCCACTTCTGGCTGGGGGGTGGGGCCAGGTGGGCCCTGCTGCTGTTGGAGCCCGCCGGGCTTCCCCTGGGTCCTACTGCCCTTGGCTCCTGTCATTTTTGACAGGAACCAAGGGCAGAGAAATATTAATTTTCTACATTTTTTTAGGGGCCCCGTGAGCCGGATAGTATGGCCTTGTGGGCCAGATCCAGCCCGCGGGCCGTATTTTGCCCACCCCTGCAGTATCTTCACCATTACCTTGAGCCTTCACATCATCTACTACTGGGCACGGGGTCTTGACCGTCACATCACTTGACCTTGAACGTCTCCCTGTGTTATCAACTCCCCAGAGTGTGAACCTGGTGGGAGAGGCAGAGATGAAGATATCATCACATCTCAGAACAAGCAGGCAGATTGGACTTTCACATGCACATACACATGCCTGCCTATAGTAGATGCCCATCTGGAGGAATGTGTACAACTAATACCACTTAGGCAAACAAGAGGCTATGCTAAAAGATGAGGCATTTCTCTCTTAGGGATGCAGGCTTCCCCAAGCTGACATGTGCTCCCTTGCAGTGCAGGCCCAACAGGATGTAAGAAACCAGTCAGAAGGTACATGCCAAACCTACTTGGCATCCCTACTGAGTCTGGTTACTTCACCTAGTGCAAGCAAGTGTCTGAAGTGGCTGACACTTGCTGCACTGGCAGCCCGGACAGTTTAGAAGAGCCTAGGTGCATGGTGCAGAGTGCTGGCTTACCAGGAAGAATAATTTGACCCTGCTTGGGTGGGGGGAGGGAAGTTATGGCATGAGTCCAGTCAGATCACATAAGATAAAGCTGGAAGAAATCATCACCCAGGTGTAAAAAAAAAAGGGTGGGAATGCAGTTCTCCCCAGCTTTACCTTGTACAAAGCAGAGTGAACCCTACCCTGATGACCATGACATCTCCCACATGGGCGGGCACGGAAAAGGCCCAGCAGTATCAGCAGCAGGATTCCCTCATGCCCCACAGATACAGTCACCAACCAGGAGAGGGGTCATGCCTTATGAAACGGCAGAGAATGAACATACCTGCTTTCCATACCACCACCCCCCGGCCCCCCCAACAATTAGGAGAAAAGCTAGAAGTCACAAATCAGAGGCAACCAGTGCAAGGTTGGAAATAGCCAGCAGGAAGGAGTGTAACTCACATGTAAGTGGTGTCAGGCTCCAGGCAGCGAATAATCAAGGAGATGGTAGAAGACAGTTTGTCAGGCACTTGTGCTGGCATTGCACAGGGGGACTTGGCTCCAGAGATGATGTCATCCACAAAACTCAACACTGTCTCTAGGAGAAGAAGCAAGGAAGAAGAAAGAGTAATTGCATTCCCATCCCATCCCAAGTGTACAGAGCTGAGCAAGGAGAATGGGAGAGGGATGTGAAGGATTAATAGCGAATTTCCGCTTGAGTTTTACCTCGAGCCACAAGACAGACCAGTGAGCCCAATATCTCAGAAGGATTTGAATATTCCTGAACTAAGTAGCACCAGCTGCAATGAGCAAAGGCAGCAAGACTCCCACCAGTGCCTTCAGCCAGAAGGTCAGGAGCAGGGCTGAAGAGACGATGCTCTCTTAACAAGCTGACTGTGGCCAATTTGGACTGGTGCATCTTAAATTCCCTGCCATGCAACATTAGCAATTTGGGAACTATGGAGGGGAAGTGAAGTGAGAATATGCTAAATGAGCTGGGGAAGGGTAAGAAAACTGCTTACACTGCTCCTTCCTCCTGCCTCATGATGACTCTGAGCTGCAATGTAAGTTTTGAGGTGAATTTGTGTTAGAAGCCACTAAGGGGAAGGTGCGAGTTCTGTGGCAGTCTTCCAGAGAAAGGAAAGCCTGTTTTTATTGGACCTACTGCAGGAGAAGAAACACCCAGAGCTGTAGGACAACTGAGTCTTCAACATCATCATGCTGGGGGAGACAGACCCATTCACAGCCACCTATCTCCCCTTCCCATTTTGAGTAGGTTCACAGATGCATCAAGGTGGCCTATAAACATGCCAAGTTTCAGGTACCTAAGTTTGATGGGTGACAAGGGGAAAGCAGTGGTGACCTTACTGCTACAGGGAGACAGGAATGGCTATTTTTCTAATGTCATGTTGCTCAACTGGCAGAACGGATTTTCCTCCAACTTTCCAAAACCATTCAAGCATTGCAGATTTCAGGCCAAAAGGGAAATGTGGGGAAGTCATATAAACAAATGAAAAAAGGGACTTGTGGCCCTGACCCAGCAAAGCCCTTCAGTAGCTGCCTGCTTAACTGTAAGCCCACAACCAGTCCAACTGAAGCCACTAGCTGCTTAGGGGACACTCCTGCTGGAGTCTAGCTACTGGCTTCATTGGAATTACTTGCAGGTTTCAAGTTAAGCACATGCTAAAGAGTGTTGCTAATGCTTGCCACTGCGGTCACCTGCTCCCAGTTGCACCATTTGCTGCCTAGACCACACTGTAAAATGCAGAGATGACATGGCAAAGGTCTTCCTCAAGCAACAGGAAAATAGCATATTGGTCTCTAGCAGGTTTAACCTCTCCTTGCTTTTGAGAAGGATAAAGCCCAGTACTGGCTGCTGAAGGACCAGAGCCCCTCTGGCCTGTACTCACCAGTCTCTACTTTGGAGTGATCCATCCTGTCCGTGACCTTCTCCTGGCGGATGAGGTAATCGACAATCTGCACTCCAATCGGTGGCTCTGAGTGTTCCCATTCTAGCACCACCAATGTGCTGCTGGGTTCATGCACTGTGGAGAGCCTCAGGCTGGAGGGGAGTGGGGAAACATGACAGGTCAAGCTCTTTAAACAGCACCTCCTGTCCACCTCTGGCACCCAAGTTCCTCTTTTCTCACGCCTCTTCAGCATATACCACAGTCCCCATCATTGCTCCCTTAGGATGTGGTTGTAGCCTGCACTCGCTCAATCTAGCTCACATAGGTATCAACAGCATTGGAGACATGGTACAATGGTCAATGGCCCACGTGAGCAGCCAGACAGCAAACTCTCCAGGGATCCTGTAGTATATACCCTGGTTGCTAGTAGCATGAGTTAAAGCCCATGCTGCCATGTCTTTACTGCTATAACTATTCTACTAGCTAAATCAAGGTCACTAGGGCATGCTAGCATGTGCTACAATCACACCTCAGTTTTACTGTGAAGACATGCCCTGTGGTACCCAAGATGGGCTGCATTTGAAACTGTGGATCAGAGCTTCATACTGCAGGGTGCCACTCAAGCCCCTGCACTGAAGGCAGAAGGTGGGGCTAAAAGTGACCCTCAAAAGCCTTGTGCTTCATACTCCTACCCCATCCAGCCCGTAAGTTTATCCAGAACTGGGAGTTTCCTCAGGAGATGCCCTACCACCTTTACAATGATAACAAGAGACCACAGAAGCTGTCAGCACTGACTCCCACATTCTGTACTACTGTAATTGAGGCAAGCTGAGATGTCACGCTGGATCCTATATAACCACCTGCGGTAAAAACTTCCTAACTCCACAGTTTTCTGGGATGATCCAACCCTAGGTGAGAAATGCAGCCCCCAGCACCTGAGCCATAAAAAGCTTCCTCATTATGCCAAATAGTGGTTGCCCCAGATTAGGGTTCAGGTCCATCAACAGGGGATATGTGTACATGAAATGCTACATTGTCACAGCAATGAGCTACAGCAACGTAGCATAGGCAGGCACAAACTATGATGCCAATGCTACTGTACAGTAGCGTCAAAAATGACCCATGCCGCACTGGGACCGTGCAATACCGGTGGTTACTGCACAGCGGTTTAGTAAAGCAAGTACTAAATGACTCTGCAATAACAACTGTGTAGTTCATCGCACATGTAGATGTGCCCAGGGTGGTGTAGGAAAAGCTTGCATTCTCAGTGCTATCGCTTTCTTGGACTAGCACCATGATCCCTTATATCAGGGCCCTTTACCAGCTGTCCCCTTAAAGAGCAACCACGTCTGCAGAGCAAGGTGGAAGGATGGGGGTCATATCAGAGCATGGAAGACATACACTGGGTGTGGGAGGGGTGCACAGGTTGGGAGTCCATCAGCACCAAAAGCACTTGAGTCGCACCGACACCAGTCCTCGATGACGTCCCCACTCCCTGAGCACCAGAGGGAGCTCATGGTGGCCTCCTGCAACAGCTGAGGGGGAAGAGAAGAGCAATCAAAGCCAGGCAAGCAGGAACTCCCACCTCCCACTGTGCTGCTCAGATAGGACCCCTTGTAATGCCTTCCTCACAGGATGCTCCCCTCCCCTCGCTAGGCAGACACTGCCTGCTAGCTGGAAGCTCGGGGACACCTCAGCAGAGACAGACACGAAGACAGAAGCCAAAAGGGTTTAGGGTCTGCAGAAGGCACCTGACCACAGGCCTACTACCTTTCTCCCTGTAAGCAGGCATGTTACCTTTCCCCACAGGTAGTGAGTTTCAATGGTACTACTCAGTGTAGCAGGATAGCAGCATGTCAGAGCAGCAGCATCCCTCCTCCCCTGACAGGTGAGAACACCCACCCCCAAGGAAAATTCCTGGCCCAGGAAACCATCTCAGCTACTTCTGACCACTCACCAGATACCAAACTCTCTTCAGGCTTGCTCATGGGTTAACACGGTAAGTAATTAGGCCAGGGGCTAAGAAGCAAGCTGGCCAGTCTGTAACCCCTGCCCTTAATCCCTTCAGGGCCATAGCATCTGTTTGTTGTTAACCATGTTAAGACAGGCACCAAACCATGCAGGGCTTGCAGGCTGCTGGCACTCAGAAGTACAAGGGCTGACAAGACCCCCCACAAAACAACAACAACACAAAGATACAGGGCAAGATGTCTCAGTGCTGGCATCATTGAGCTTGGACCTGGGGTTTGACATCTAAACTTTAGCCCAAGTGGATTCACTATGAAGTCCTCTTGCCCCCATGCTCCTCCTATAAACAACCCTTCTTTAGTTTAGCCTTTCCTCAGCAACTCGGCCCCTACCCGCTGGGTTTGGTTGTTGGTGACCAGCTCATAGATAGGTGCTGCTTTGGTGACTTCCAGCAAAATTGGCTCTGCTGGTGTGTCTGGGCTCACAGTCACGTGGCAAAGTGGGCAAGATGAGGGGCAGCGGCCTCTGCTTTGACACTCCATGCGGACGCCGGCGGCCATGCGCTTGGTGCCCGACTCCGACAGGCTGGCAACGTACTCGGGGAAGGTGAGAACCTTGGGGTCCCGTTCCCGCTCCTCCGACTCGTCCGAGGGGGAATTTCCTGTGAAATAAGAACAGGCGGATCTGGAGTGGGAAATGAGGCTAATTATGGCACTGGGCTTAATACCCTCTTGCCTGTTCTTCTCTGGGGAGAAAATAACCTGAAAGCAACAGCTCCCAAAAACCCCTGCAACTCCTTGAGGATGTTAGAAACACACAGTTTGATTCATAGGTAGAAGAAAGAAAATGCTGACTGATGTTTAGGCTGGAAATCATGATTGCCCCTTCCTGGCTCTGCTACTGACAAATGACATAACCCCTTTGTCCCACAAATTCACCATATCCTGGCCTTGGGTTGACGCAGGGTCACTCACTTCCCCAGCTGCTGTTCACAGCAGTCAGAGTCTCAGGCTTTGTGCAACTGACTCCACCTGCAGTGATAACAGTCTCCACTGGAGGGAGCCTCTCTCATGTAGATGTGGGTGCAATGTAAACTAGAGTTCAGGGGTGCTCTGGTTTCCCTTAAGACCTGTTTTGCAGGCTCATAGTTCCCTCCTCTAGAGTTGAAATGTCTCTGAAATGTCCTATGCTTGGTCCCACTCCAAAACCATTTTGTTTCTACATGTGAGAGGAATCCCCTGAGCCATTCCTAGGTTAGAGCTTAGGGGAAACCCTGACTTTTGCTGCTTGACACTTGAAAATGTTAGTTCTTATGTGGTTCACCATTGATTCAAAGGCAACAACTGCAAGCATTTCAGCACCTCTCGTTCCAGCCAGAATAGGGCAGTTTATCATCTTTCCTTTCAGCTTACAAAGGAGCCTACAAAGCAATTGGAGGCCTGATCCAGAGTTCACTGACATGAAAGGGAAGGGGACTTTTTCATAGACCTTAGGGCTGGAAGGGACCTCAAAGACCATCAAGTCCAGCTCCCTGCTCAAGGGGCAGGAAGTCAGCTAGGGTCAAAGGATCCCAGCAAGATAAGCATCCAAACATTTCTTGAATTAATCCAGAGTAGGTGCCTGCACCACTTCTGGAGGGAGTCTATTCCAGGTCCTGGGTGCTCGGACGTAAATAAATTTTTCCTTATGTCCAGGCTAAAACGGTCTTGGAGGAGTTAAAAACTTTGGATCTGGCCCCATCTCAGACTATTCTGGAACAACAACTCTATGCCTCAGTGCAAACAACATGTTCAAATACTGCAGGGTGGGTTTATTTTAGAGAAAATTACTCTAGAGTATACTCACCCCGGACAGGCATCTACATGTACAGGGATGCAGGAGCAGATTTGCTGATCCTGGCAGCAATCTGCTCCTGCCCCCTCCAGCTGTACACCAGCCCCTGGCAGCAGCCAGGGGGAGCTCTAGGCTCCCTATGGGTGCTAGCATAGGGCTTGGCAGGGAGCTCGGGGCCAGGACTGCCAGGACGGGCTCTGCCACCATAGCCTGGGTGGGGACAATGTCCCCCTGCCCCAGCAGCAGGGAGCTGCTGACCCTAACTCCCCATTCAGAGGCAGGGGGCTTGGAAAGAGCTGCAGGGGAAGGGCAGGTCCCAACCCCCTCCCCAATCCACTGATGGGGGATTCCCTGCCCACTCAGGGACTTACTTCTAGCTGCCCCACCAGCAGATTGGGGCAGGGGACTGGGACCTGCTCCTCCGCCACAGCTCTTTCCAAGCCCCCTACCTCGATTACTTGATTGTGGCATGGGGCTTGGAGCTCCCCTGACTGAGACAGTTTCCGGCCTCTGCTCTGCAACTGTGGGGTGGGGGGCTGGGAACAGACTGGGGAATTTGTTTCCAGCCACAGCTCCATGATCACAGAGCTGGGACTAGGAAAAATCTTCCCAGCCCCTGCTCCATGACTGCAATTGGGAAGCCAGGGCTGGGAGCTCCCTGCTGCTGGGGCATGAGGACATTGCTCCTGCCTGGGCTCCAGTGGCAGAGCACGCCCCAGCAGCAGCCAACCTCCAGGGAGAGGGAGCAATCTCCCACTTCCTGCTGCCCAGCTAACTGGGAGCAAGTTTGCTCCCAGTCAGCCAACTACATGTGCTGTATGGTACAGTAATTAATTGCAAGCAAATATGCTACTTGTATTTACAGGGAGCAAATTTACTCACCATTAGAGTAAATTACTTTGCAGTAAGCGTCTGCACGTGTAGATGGTAACACTTAATGTGCAGAAATTTCCTCTAATCTTGAGTAAAGCATCTCATGTAGCTATGCCCAGTATCTCCCATCTCTAAAATGGGAGACAGCAATTCTGGCATAACCTTTGTAAAGTATTCTGGGATCTATGAATGAGGAGTACCACGTAAATATTTTTACCATGACTTAATAAAAATAGGACTTACATGAAGCGGCATCAAATCTGCCTCCTGAAAAGCATTCCTCTCCATCTTCCTAAAATCTATCTGTGACTTCCTGCTGGCATCAAGCCCAGCAATATCTGTAGTCAAGATTTACTAACAGAAAGTTACAATGGTGGGTGGGGAACTGGTAGTTCAGACTGCTCTCTCAACATGCTTTGAATTGTCCCCGTAATGCCTATACCTGTAATTAAACAGGTGAGTCTATACCTAGGCAGTGTTGCAGCATATGGAACATCTAAATAGCAGAGTAAACGCAAGGTGGTGCTGTGAAGTCATGCATTGTTCCAAGCCTAGGACTAACTGTATGATAGTAGTGGTTTAAAAGACCCACTGAGTCAATCAATAGGCAACACACTTGCGGGGAGACAAGATGCATCACATTGCAGAGAAAAGCTGAAGTGTGCGGTCAGATATGAGTTCACCCAACAACCTCAAAAGCTGTGCAATCTCCACCGCCCTGATTGAATTAAGCAAAAGGGCCTCTCTCTTTTAAAGAAAAGTTTCTATAGAATAACACTGCGTGGGGTGAAACGGACCAAAATACCAGGGGGGGGGGAATCTTCAAAAGAAACATCTTGATTGAAAAGAAAGGCAAAAAGCGAGCTCTCTGCCCACCGCTGAGCTTTGAAAAAGTGGTGCCAGATCTTCAAAAGCAGCTCTCATTGTCTCCTGAACAGGCGTGGGCGTGTGTACATTCCCCATTGTTCTCCACAGGAGCCACTGGGTACTTAGCTTAGCCCACTGCAAAATTGAAACTCTAAGCAAGAGCCACATTAGACACTCATAAGTGAAAGGGGTATGCATCTTTCGAAGCTCAGGTCAGGAGCCACCCCGGTACAGAGCTGGTTGGCAGAAAACAGCTGTGCTTGTCCTGGTCCTGGGTCCAAATTATGTGTGTATGTATGTATTTATACGTCTGAATGCCATCACAAGCGCGTGAGGGCAGGGAACAAGAACTGAAAAAGAGTTTGCCGCTTCTGCCTGCACAGACAGAGCATGTGTGTGTGTGTTTGGTACTGAAATACAGACGTGGCCTTGGTGAAATAAGCTGGGCCTTTTTGGCAGAACTGGGACATAATGATGGACACATGAAGGTAAGCAAGAGCAGATCCCCTTAATGTCTCCATGTGCCTGGCTCATCAGTTGGATCCCAGAGGACTTTTTCCTTACAAATGCTCTCCTCGCTCTGCCAAAAAAGCCATCCATTGTATTGCTACACTTGGTAACTAAAAGAGACAAAAGTCTTTATAATGTGGGATGTGCTCAGGCATCACCTTGAGGAAAGCCATTGAAAAATGAAGACAGAGAGACAGCTTGATGAATGATACAACAGAAACAAACAGGATCTCCTTCCAAAGCACCCACATCACAAAAACCAGCATCATACTTGGTACTAACCATTTCTGCCAAACCTCTAGTTGAACAGGCCCATTTTTGAACAGGGCAAGAAGTGTGGAAAGTCCTCTCATCATTATGACTGCCAGGCTGGCTCCCTGAAACAGCAGTTAAGGCCCGATCCTGCACAGTACTCAGGCCAATGAGATGGGAGCGATCAGGGCCTCACAGGATGGAGTACTAGGGCTGGGGTTTATGAACCAATGCTTTGGTTCCAACACACTTTAAAGCAGTGATTCCCAAAGGATGTGCCAAGGCATACTGGTGTGCCACATGAGCAACAGAAACATGCCTTCGGATCCCCCTGTGTGAGGCGGTAAACCCTCTTCTCCCCCACCCAACACCCTAAGCCTGTCCCATCTACTCCAGGTCCCAACTACTACTACTGCAACTGCTCCTCTGGAGACTGCTGCCACTACTGCTACCTTCCTCACCAATCCCTGCCTCCAGGCAGCCCCTATGCTACCCTCCTTCCCCCACAAACACACTCCTAGTAGCATGCTCTGCTGTGAGCAGGCAAATGGCTGGACAGGCAAATAGATGGAGCTGTGCTTTGCAGCCTGGCTCATCCCCTTCACTCCTCCCATGCTCCCAAGGACAGCAGGAAGGGCCACAGGTATAATCACTGCCATGTAAGATCCCCGGTGCCCTGAGATACCGACCAGGGGCCAGGAAAGGGCAGACACTAGAAGGAGCATGGGGAGCTCCTACCCCTGCTGCTCTTAAATAGCACCAACTAGATGAGCAATTCTCAATATATTTTTAGCCTCAAGGCTGCCCTCAATAACTTTTTTGCATGTTGCGGTGCCCCAGTAAAATCACTGAGTGAGATCTAAATTCAGAGAAGATATGGAGGGGGCCTTGAGGCTAAAAAGGTTGTGAAGTATGGGTATATCTTAAAGAACAATGTATGCGGCGTCATTTTTACCAGTGCATCTCAGTATTGATATGATTTCCTCTGGCAGGGAAGCCATATGTTATATGGTTTGAAAAATACACATATACATACACATATGGAGTACTAGGGCTCAGATTTTCAATACGATTTGGTTCCAAAACACTTCTATCTTTACAGCAGTGATTCCCAAAGGGTGCAAAAGTGAACACTGCCTCCAATTTTAATATGGAAAGAAAAGTGTGCCCCAGGTAGCAAAAGTTTGGGAAACACTACTCTAAAGGATGTCATTCCAGTGGGCACAGTTCTGCTGAAAACCTGGCTCATAAGGGGTACTGCTGGCTGCTGGGCATTTAGGAAAACAACCTTGTTACACTGTCTCGATGAGAAGGAGCTGTCAGAGTCAGCTCTGGCCTCTTCTAAAGATGAGGTGCCAAGTTCACAGAGATAAAGAAGAAATATGTATACAGGGAGGGAAAAATACAGGGACACAAGTCAGTGCAGGCAGAGCCGCTGCTGAGGTAGCAAGTGTCTTAGCTGCTCAGCAGCCCTGTATTCCCTTTCCATGTCCTTGATGCTGATGGTACAGTAAAGGGGGTGAAAGGTTTATCCCCAGGAGGCAGGAACTCTTGGGTTGTACTGCAGTAGTGATTTCAGAGATGGTACAAGAAGGTGAAAAAATAATCTGGCTCCTTCCTATCTCAGCAACTTGCCCCCTTGGATAAGACATGACACTCAGTGCACCTAGAGTCTGAAGAAGGGGCAGATGAATAACTAGGGTCCTTTAGAGCAGTGGTTCTCAGCCTATTTGCCATAGAGGACCACACTTGCAGCTCTCAATTAATAGATTCATAGACTGTTAGGGGCTGGAAGGGATCTTGCAGATCATCAGGTCCAGGCCCACTGCTAAGCAGGAAGACAACTGGGGTTAGGCGACCCCAGCAAGGTGACTGTCCAGTCTTCTCTTGAAAACCTCCAGGGTATGTGACTGAATCACCTCTGGAGGGAGTTTATTCCACAGTCTGGACACCCTAACTGTGAAGGAATTTTTCCTGGTATTGAGCCTGAAGCGGCCTTCCAGCAGTTTATATCCATTGCTCCTGGTCTTCCCCAGGGGTGCCCTAGGGAACAGTTGTTCACCAAGCTCCTGACACACTCCTCTGGTATAGCGGTAAGCCACCATCAAGTCCTCTCTCAACCTTCTCTTCTTTAGGCTAAAGATGTCCAGGTTCCTCAGCTTTTCCTCGTATGGCTTGCCTTGCAAGTCCTGTCATACAGGTGGCTCTTTTCTGCACCCTCTCAAGTTTTTCCATGTCCTTATTGAAGTGCGGTGCCCAGAACTGGACATAGTACTCCAACCGTGGTCTCACCAGTCCTGAGTACAGTGGGAGCATCACTTCCTTAGTTTTACATGAGATGCATTGGTTGATGCATGCCATCATGTTATTTGCCCTGCTAACCACTGCCTCGCACTGACAGCTCATATTCATGCGATGGTCAGTCATTACCCCTAGGTCCCTTTTGGCCATGGTGCAAGTCAAGCTGTCAGCACCAAGCCTGTATGTATGTTGAGGATGGTTTGCCCCCAGATGGAGCACCTTACGCTTGGAAGTGTTGAACTTCATCTGGGTCCAGTCTACCCAACTCTTGAGCCTATCCAGGTCTGCCTGTACTTGCAACCTATCTTCTGACATGACCACACTGCCCCATAACTTGGTGTCATCTGCGAACTTGGCCAGCAAGCTTTTCACTCCCCCATCCAAATAATTGATAAAGATGTCACCAATGACACCAAACTTTGGGGTAAAGCATCCACACCAGAAGACAGGAGGGTGATCCAGGCTGACCTGGACAGGCTCAGCAAATGGGTGGACGAGAACCTGATGGCGTTTAACACGGAAAAATGCAAGGTTCTTCACCCTGGGAGGAAAAACCTGCAGCATCCTTATAGGCTCGGCAGCGCTACGCTGGCTAGCACTATGGAAGAAAGAGACTTGAGGGTCATCATTGACCACAAGATGAACATGAACCTGCAATGTGATGCTGAGGCTAGTAAAGCAACCAAAACTCTGGCCTGCATCCATAGATGCTTCTCAAGCAAATCCCAGGACATCATTCTCCCCTTGTACTCGGCCTTGGTGAGGTTGCAGCTGGAGTACTGCGTCCAGTTTTGGGCTCCACAATTCAAAAAGGATGTGGAGAAGCTTGAGAGAGTTCAGTGGCCTGCAGTAAACTCCAACAGTTAGGTTTCTCTCACCTTCCCGCCCACCCTTGCAGCTTGACCCAGAGGGTTTCAAGCTGCTTGTCTTTGGAGCCAGTGTCAACCTCCAGAGAGGTGTACTGCTCTCTCACATAGAAAGCTACCCCTCCGCCTTTTCTCCCTACTCTGTCCCTTCTGTGCAAGGGGCGGTCCTCTACAGTTACACTTCAGTCATGAGAGGAGTCCCACCAGGTCTCCGTGATCCCTATCAGGTCATATTGCTCACTAGAGAACAGGAGGACTAGCTACTCTAACGCGTTATGAGGGCCGCCCCCAGCTGCCAGGGCTATGGGATAAGGGCCAGGGCCTGAAGCCCCCTTCCCTGACCCTACAGCAGCACCCAAAACCCAACTGCTGCCCATGGAAAGCAGCAGTTGCTGCAGCTGAAGCGAAGCACAGAGCCCAACTCCCAGTCCCCCACTGCAGGCAGCACGGCTGGAGTGGAGCCCGTGTGGGGTGGGGAGCAGATCTGCCCACTTTGGGCTTGGAGCTCCCCACCTTGCTGCCCTCCCCTGGGGCCTCCATGGCCCAGTGGGTGGGACTTGGTGCCAGTGGGCGGGGAGGCTCGGTGCTGTTGCTGGGAGCCCAATGCCAGGCATGCTGTCATAGTAAGGTGTCCCTTGCCCACCTTGCAGCAGCAGTGGCATGGAACTGGGCAGCAGGAGGCACCTCACCGTGGCGGCATGGTCAGCGTGGGCTTCTGGCAACGGCACTGAACCTCTCCACCCTGGTCTTCCATGGAGGCACCTGCGGGGAGGGCAGCAGGGCAAGGAGGCCCGTATCTGCCCCCACCCCACGCACAAATCTGGAAGGCACATACCCCCTTATGCCGCCCTCCCTGACAGTGCTGGCAGCAGTGGAGAGCCTCCCCCCACAACTTGTCCCTGCACAATCCACCTGTAGCTTTGTCCCACTCCTTGGCTGGGCCCCGTAGCTACATATTCCCGCCCCAGCCTTGGACCCATGCGCCCCCAGCTGGGCAGTGTCCCCAGCCCCAGCCCTGCCCTACTCTACTCTACTCTGCTCTACTCTACTCTACTCCCTCCCTTCCTTACCCTGGGGGCCTCAATCTGTCCCGTCCCCCTGTCCCTCCACCCCCATATAGACTTACTTGAAGGGAGCTGCAGGAACTGCCTGGCTGCCACGTACATCTGTGCGTACACACACACATGTGGTGCCCCCTGCCTGTCTGCCCTCGTGTCCCCCCAGTCCCAAGCAGCACCTTGCAAGCTAGAACTCTGTCAGCCTGCAAGGGGAACCTGCTGTTTCTCAAGATTTTCTCCTTGACTCTAACAAATCTCGGGCAGCAATCTTTACTTTTTTTTTTAACAGGATGTCACATGGGCTGCTGCAGTGTGCTGATTGGGTTGCATGTGGCCCGCGGGCCGCGAGTTGAGAGCCACTGCTTTAAAGAATGTGTCTCTGTTTATGGGCATTCTCAGACTGCTGGAGGAGCACAGAGAGGTACCATGGAAGGTTAGAGACCTCCATTCTGGAAGAAAGTAGCAGCCCACTTCTTCTCCCCCTCCTTTCACTGGACACAGAAGATGGACTTCCCTCTAGCTTCTAATTATCTCACATCCCAGCAACTTGCAGCAAGATACTATGACAACCTCCATGACAGATGCACAATCCTTCCCTTGGAAAGCACATGCCTGATCAATACTACATGGAACTCAACTCTAATTATGCTTTTAAGTGTAACCATGGTTGTCAAGTTCCCTAGCATCTGGAATTAAAACACGGAGCCAAACACAGAATGAGACGAGAAATGGCGAGATCTGGAGTGCAGCAGCTGCCAGGTGGGGGAGCGGCCAGGAGGGGAGGTGGAAATAGCAGTAGTAATAAAGGTTCTGACTTCACACACCGAGTTCTGAGGCTGACAGGCACCATCCCAGTTCCAAAAGCAGCAGCAGCCACTGCCGCCAGCATGAACAGTTGGTATTAAATTTAGAATAGAAACCAATTAAAAGATAACAAGAGAACATAAGAGAACATATGCTCTGGATAGCAAGAATCTAAGTGTTTAAAAAAACATGACCTCCAGCTATCACAAGGGAAGTTTCAATATTGTTTCAAAAGCCCTAGACAGTCTTTCAAATGAGCATCCCTAGCCTTCAGAGGCTAAGAGACACAGGCCAGACAATTTGTTTAAGTGGGGAGAGGGAAGGTATAGATGATGACCCAAGGAACAGACTCTTAGGCATGGAAATCTAGGCTCGCATGTGCCACATGTCCTATCTTTCTGCACCTGTTTGCACAGACTGTAAGCAGGTGGCTTGCAGTTCTACAGATCCTTGGTTGGGTGCCATAAATGTATTTTCCAAAGACTATGTTGAAACTATTTTGTAAGAGATTTCACCAGACTTATTTGTAGATTTCCTTATTGGTTAGCAGTCATTGATATAAAATGACTCTGCAAACATATGTGATCAGCTCTTTGCAAAAACAGCCGCATGCCTCTCAGTTGCTTTTCCAAAAAACTCAGAATTCAAAAGCTTCATTGCGTTCAACTTAAAAAACCCTTGTGCACAGAGTGAGAAAGGTCTGCATTAATTTCAAACTTACAGCCAGTTTGTGTCCAGCTAAGTGTATGCTTCAGAACAGCATTTTCATTGGATCCAGCCCATCAAGGGATTTTATCCAGCCTGTGGGATGTCCCCTGATCCTGCCTGACTCAGGTGCAGGGAGGCAGCCCAGGCCATGGCATATGTGGCTGGGCATGCAGGTCTGGGCTGACAAGGCAGCTGGACCCTGCTTCCCAACAGCCCTAGTAGCAGTGGCTCCTTCAGGGTGCTACTGCCAGTGTCACTGCCACTGCCAGACCTAGCTTAGGCACTCCAGCCCGTCCATCTTGCTCCCAATGCTGGGGCTGCCAGATGAAGCAGGCGGATGGGTGGGTGGGTGGGTGGGAGGTGTCCACAGAGACCAGCCTGAGACCTCTGCAGACAGGGTGCAATCAGCCAAGTAGATGGGATAAGGTCAAGGGCAGGCCAGGAGCAGTGTCCAGAAGTGGGGTGAGTGGGTGGGGATGCAGCTGGGATCACGGGGCAGTGACAGCAATGGGCCATACAGAGAGCAGATCACAACTCTGCCCCAGGCCCCAGCTCCATGCTGTCACCATCCCACAATCCCAGCCATGGCCCTACTGCCTGTCTTGCTCCCAGACACCACTTCTTGCGTGGCTATTGCCCCATTTCATCTGCCTTGCTGAGCACACCCTGCCCGCAGGAGTCCTGGGCTGGTCTAATGGAATTTAGGGGCAGGTTTATGTTCACAGTATCTGATGAAGTTACAGCTGTTCACCAGAGCTCCCCAAGAGATAGATAACAAGGTCTAACAGCCACAAACTCCAGGAAGGCCAATTTAAACTAGATATAAGGAAAAGGTTCTTTACAGTGTGAATGTCCAGGGTCTGAAACAGACTCCCCCCAGAGGTGGTGCAAGCACCTGCTCTGGACTCTTTCAAAAAACATCTGGATAGTTTTCTTGCTGGGAATCACTTGATCCCAGCTATGGCAGGGGTGCTGGACTTGATGATCTGACAAGGTCCCTTCCAACCCCTAATGTCTATGAAATCTATAAGTCTCCATGAAGACCCTGTCCACTCACTCCATCTGGCACCCCCAACTGATCTAGTAATCTACCACTTAGGCAGTTTTGGTGAGCTGTTGGGAGGGGGCAGGGGGTGCTGACCCAGCCCGCAAGCCCAATTGGCCCTCCCACACAACTAATTGCCTACTCCTGCTTTAAAAGGATGCAAGGACTCTCACTCTACCTCACAACACCCTGCACAAGGTTGGGCTGTAATCATAGTTCTTGCAATCCAGGCACACAAGAACCAGGGGAAATCTAAAGTACTGCAGAATTGGCTGCACCTGAAATTCTGCTCTAGGACAGCACGGAGCCAGGAGATAGGAGCCATTTGATCTATGGTGCAGAGCTAGAGCAGCATTACAGCAGCTTTCCCCATGTAGCAGTTGGGTAGCAAGGAGAAATGGCTATGGTTTCACTGAAGGGAGGAGTGATGACTGCAGCTGTGGTACAGGCCATGCTGAAAGTGGCCAACCTTAGACCTAAGCTCCATTCAGGTGGCTTCCTCTCCAAACTGGTGTCACACCCTCAGCTAGTGGATCTGAGTTTAAGTAGAGGAGGGCTTTCTTTTTCACTATTTAAGGACCTTGGGTTCAAATCCCAGTAATGGCACAAAAAGGGTGAGCTTCACCCAAATTAATGTTGATCATAGAAAAATTAGGGTTGGAAAGGACCTCAGGAGGTCATCTAGTCCAACGCGGTGCTCAACTATATCATCCCAGCCAGATGATGTAGGGATGTTACAGAATTTGCAAGAAATGCAGCATGAGCATGCCTCTAGCTAGCAGCCTTAAAAGCACCTCTGCAAAGCTGGCCAATAACATTTGCAACAATGTGGTTGCATTTTGCAGAGAACCTTTGCAAAGTCTTTCACTGAAGAGTATGCTATTTAGAATTACACCATCTGAAGGAGCTGGCTATTTCTTGGTCACCTTTTACTGGTCCCAGAAAGGTTATGTTTGCAAAATTTTTCTGAAAATGTATCACTGCATGTGCACTGCTGAAGACCAAGGCAAAGGTCAGCAGATGCAATTTTGATCAGCTCTTTATCAAGTACCTGAACAGGTTCTTGAAGAAGTGAACATCACTTTGCATGAAACATATTCCGAATACATTGCATACAATGACAGTGCTTTGCACCTACCTGGCATCTGCATCCAAGGAGTGCAATGCACTTTACAAGGATGAGTAAAGAGCATTACAGTCTTTTGACAGACAAGAAAATTGAGATAAAGAAATCTGATTTGCCCTGGGTCAGAGAGTGAGCCTGTGGCAATCACAAATAGAATTCAGGTTCCCTGACACCTATGTTCTAACTAATACATCACTGTTGTCTCTTGTAAACTGTAAGCCATTATTTTAGAGCCAGGGTTACCCTTTCAACAACTTCAGAGTTAGGAAAGATAATTTGCCAATATTGAGCAGCAATACAAAGTCCTGATAACTGCATGCTGCAGACTCCCTGAAGTCTACCATGAGTCAATGAGATCCAGACAAAGGGGGAGCATCTACCAGGCCACTGAAAACCACTGGTGAGCATATGTGATAAGCAGAGATCCAGGTTTTCCATCTGTCATGGAAAAATGGGGCAAAATGCAGATTTTCTCTTTTAAAGGAGAAAATCGCGCATGTTCACGTGAAATCACAGGGGGGAATGCCGTGACATGATGGCATGGCATGGCACTCCCTCCTGTGCCAGGTACTGCCTGCTGAACTGGGGAGGCGGTTCCTACCTGGAGCTGGTCTAACCAGGCTGCACCCCCAAACCCCACTGCAGGTGCAGAAATCTGGGCAACATACGCCTTTTGGTGCATCACCCGTGTCCCCCTCCCCCTCCACACATCACCTATGCCCACACCCCCCTTCCTCACACACCCACCCTATTCCTCACACATGGGGGCTAAGACCTGGGGGCCATGAGTGAGTGAGGGGTACTGACAGGGGCAGGGAGCTGCAGGTCAGGAGTGAGGGGCAGCAGCAGGGTTAAGGGGGAAGGGGTGTGGGTTGGAAGTGAGGGGTAACAGCATGGGTAGGTCATATCATGGCATATCAGGGATGTCCAGCACCACAAAGTGGTGAGGTGGGGGCAGTCACAGCTGGACCCTACATCCTGGTGAGCAAAGAGGGAAGGGGAAGCTCTGATTCTCTATGATAAAAAAAACCAAAATCAAAAGCCAAAATAGACAGGTACTTAGAATTTATTTTATTATAATGATTGAGACACTGGTAGGTTTCCAAATTGCTTTAAAATTGCAAATACAGGGTCTTCATAAAGTCCTTGTGCACTTTTAAACTTTAATAACTTAGGTTGTAGGTATGATAGAAACAATCTGTAAACGGCATTTAAAAACAAATTTATTAAAGTTTTAGGACAACTAGAGTACACAATGCTAGACTTCAACATAACCACCATCCATCATGATACAGTGCTCAATCTGATCTTCCAACTCCTTAAAAGCATCTCCCAGTTGCTCTTGAGTTACTGCACTAATTGCATGGGTGATCTTAGCCCTAAGTTCCACCAAAGAACATGGTTTTGACAAGTGAACTACACTTTTAACATGTCCCCATAAAAAGAAGTCCAATGGTGACAAGTCAGGTGAACGAGGCAAAGAGGACACATAGGGGGCGCACGTGGATGCACCCCCTGAGTGTGGCAGTGCACCCCCTACAAAAAGGCACATGTCGGTAGCACCTGTGGGTGGTCACCGCTCGTCACCCTGCCACTGACACCGCCAGCACCATCTGCGGGCAGTCTGTGATCACCACTGGTCGACACTACTGGCAGCACTCCCCAATCACCACCGCCATGCTCCCACTGCCACACTCCCACCGCCGCCAGTGCAGCCATGCCCCCCTAGCCACCAGGGGCACGTGCTGTTCATGGAATGAGGTGGCCAAACAATTGGTCCACCTCTGCCTATCCACTTCTCTAGGAAAACATCATTTAGGAACTGTCATATATGCACAGCATAGTGGTATGGAGCTCCATCTTATTTAAGAATAAGTTTATTATTACTTATGAAGTCTAGCATTGTGTACTCTAGTTGTCCTAAAACTTTAATAAATTTGCTTTTAACTGCCGTTTACAGATTGTTTCCAGCATACCTACAACCTAAATTATTAAAGTTTAAAAGTGTGCAAGGATTTTATGAAGACCCTGTATGTTAATAAAACATTGTGTTCAACTGATACCTATATAGACATATAGTATGATACCTATACATATAGTGGTGTTTCATTTTAATCATACAAAAATGTGGATTTGGGGATTTTTTTAAATAAGAGAATTTGGGGTTTTTGAACAGAGAAAGCTAGGATCCCTGGTGATAAGTTCCCCTTTGGGCCTAATCCACAGCAGCTGGTTTCAGGACCAGATAAACAACCCCAGCTCTTGAGCTCATACCATAGCACTTCATATCACAGTAATATGTCCCAGAGAGGTGATAACATTAATACTCAGATCCCCAGGAACCAACTATTTGACTTCCAGTGGCTGTCTCCATGAAACAGAAAGCTTCCAGCAGCAGAGGTACAATACATGAGCAGATCTTGAGATTCTGGGAACCTTAATACTGCTTCTCCCTTCACTCTTCCTAGTGAGCAGTGTGGCTTCTCTCTATTTTGCAGTGTCTTGAAACAATTTTCTACTGAACTGGCAGAGGAGGCCAAGGTACCTCCCATGAAAGCAGGACCTACATACCCACTTGGCTGGTGTATCCTCCAAGCTAATGTCTCCCTTAGAAAGAGAAGGGAAAATGGAAGAGAAAGGAAACTGAGTGACATATCTACAGACATATTTCATTGCCTTTAACTTTGAATGGAGAAAGTGGCAGATCCTTTCTTCTTAAAAGGAAACTGCATTGATGTCCCCTACTTGGAGCTTCCTGAGTGCCTGCACAGCAGGAGCATGTTGTGTTCCACCAGGTGAAAATACCCACCATGTCTGAGATGAAAGGTAGGATTTGCCTGTCATTTCTGAGCCTTCCACTGACAACCACCCTTCACTGAAGAATGATACTGTGATTAGGACCTTCCTCTCAGCAACACCAGCACAAAGCCTGAGTAACCTTACCAAAGCAACTGGAATTGCCCTGGATTTATACTGCTGTCAGAGAAAGCACAGTTTAGCCCTGGGAGAAACAAGAATTAGCTTGACCTTGCCTTTGAACTGAGTGAGATGAAGCTCCATCCTTCCAACAGGTTGGTAAAGGATTCCAACACTGCCTTTATGTCACAATGAGTTGCAATGTTGTGGCACTGAAGTACAACACATGTATATACCTACCGCCCAGCAACATCTGTATAGAGATCAGCAGGATGTGAAATACCCTGTTCTTAGCTGGTGTAAATCAGCGTGGCTCCACTGGAGTTAGTGGAGTCATGCCAATCTTCAACAGCTAAAGACCTAGTCTATGAACGTTTGCGTGGAGTTGTGTCATACTTAACATCATGATGCATAAGTTCACCCTACAGGACAAATACTTAAGGGGAGTAATGCTATGGGGAGCTTTAGATTAGCAACAGCAGTTAGGCTACAGGTCTTCACATCATCATGGCCCCTATTTTTTTTGTACCTAGAGATTGCATGCAAATGCTCCTGTCTACAGCTGTAACAATTGACTCTGAGAGATTAGGTCCTTAAATTGTATCTCTGTTATCTAGGATTAAACATCTCTGGTGCTGCTGATCTGGGCAGGAAGAATAAGAAAAGGAACAGAAGGTAGTAGTGACTAAAGACTGGGTTATTAAATTGTGTGTTTCTTCTGGCACAAGGCCACAGGTTCAGTTTGATACTGATAGAATTTAACAATTCCACATCAATCATACATTTGCTTCCAGAGGTTTTTCCAGAAATTCAGCCCTGAACCAACAGTGTGATCTGTGCAACTACTATTTATTATTGGGAGGCAGTTAACAAGTCAGTTTTCCTCTGTCCATGCTCTAAGAAGCTTACTTTTAAAACATTTTGCAGAGAAATAGGATAGTGCTGGCTTAGCTCTGAGACACCCACAAAAAAAAAAACAAAAACAAGCCTGTTTAAACTAAAAAAGGAGACAAGACCATTTCCCAGCTTCCCCATTGTGCTGAAAATGGACTGCTTTGGGATAGCTTTGAATTGCAGCTTGGCAGGCACAGGGGGGGAAGGCAGCAGCTACAGAGAATGGTCTGTCTGTTACAATTTTTCAATCAATATTAGCTCTTGACATTCACCAACAAAATAGCTAAGAAGTGAAAATGGCAGGTGCCAGAACTGGAGTGACAATGACATGCAATACTGTTGGGGAGAGGACAGAGAACCCAAGACATCTGAAAAGGCCCAGTCTGAAAAATAAAACTGAAGAAAATAGCAAAAAAAGCATGCTATAGTCAAGTTGCCCATGGCAGAACCACAGTGGATTTATGCTATGGGAGAAGAGATGGGAAAAATCCATTTCAATGTCTGTATGAATCCAAAAGTCACACAAGAGAGGCACCCATGTCTGATATCTACCCAGCCAGGTCAGCACACATTCTGGTAAGTTTATTTTAGTGCCAACAGTTTGTTTCGATCCCTAAGGTGTGTATTTCTATCTGATGGACTGTCTAGTTCATCTCTTGCAAGTACATGTTCCAAATGGTTTTCAGCAACATGCCCACAAACTGTTACATTAAAACCAAAGTAGGTGAAAGTCCAGGTATCAGTTGCACAGGTAGTGCCCAACTCATGCAGCCTCACTGGCCTGATGCAACACGTGGGGCCAGTCTGTGGGGCCAGAACATTGGCAGCAGGATGAACAGCAGCAGCACTAACTGGTGCAGCTCCTAGAGACACAGGAATCAATGTTGCCACCACTTCACTCCCACTAAATTTCTGGATCTGTGGAAAATCCCACGGACCAGACGACATGGCTCTGCAAGCCCTATCTTGATCATCCCTGTACTTCACCTCTGAAAGCACAGAGACAAATTCAGGATTTTCCCTTGCATTCTGACTCTGTTGATCAACGGTGGACATCTCAGCACAGAAGTGTTGCCTGGGAAGTCCTGTTGCATCTAAAGAGTCAAATGAGAAGTGTGACAAGCAGCCGCAAGAAGACCGGTGTCAAACAGAAGTAGAACAGGGTTACTGGAGTCCCACACAATATCACAGCTGGTCCTGCTTGCAGAGTACTGCCTCTGTTACTGCAGGAACAAAAATATCTGAGGGAGACAGCATATAAGAGGAAGAAAGAGATGGCTAGAGGGAGATTTTCACAGGCACAAACAGAAAGACAGCACCTAACTCTCACTGACCTTCAGCGGCAGTTGGGCACTTACGTGCCTCAAATCTTTTGAAATCCTGCCATTAAGGGATACCCATACACATATGCCAAAAGATCCTATACTTGCTTGCATGAATATAGTGCTTTGGTATGTCACATTAGCCTTTGCTCCCCCACATCTTGGACTAGAAATTTCCTTTCTGTACAAAAGCACAACATATTTGCACAAAGTCTCAGTTTGCAAAATTAAACTCCATTTCAGTCTCCATGATGAGTTCTCTAACCAGCCCAACTAGCTTCAACCAGGCAAACTAAGCAGCTATGTGTGCATCTCTTAGCTCTCTGTTTCTTGGCATGTCCTGTACAGTGACTACTTCATAAGTAGTTTCCAGAAATTAAAAAAAAAAATATGCTCAGGTTCTGAGAGAATAAAATCACTGCACTGGAAGGAAAATCCATCTCAAAACCCAGAAGTAAGAGTGCAGAAGTGGAAGGAGACAAGGAGATTAAATTAAGATTAGGTTAAAAGACAAAAGATAGGCAACAAATGGTCCCAAATCAGACAAAAAGTCTTAGTGGAATTAATACACTAGCCTTCCACCTTGCTAGGAACTGTGGTATTTTGTCAATGGCCTGATCCAGTGCCTACTATGAGGCATTCCATTGACTTCGAAGGATGATCTACACCAAGCAGTTAGCCTATGTCACAAAGCAAGCTGCAACTGGCCAAAGGGATTCAAGCAGGGCATGTAAAGGAGAACACAACCCAACTTTCACTTGGTTTAACACACTGCAGGATAATGGTAACAAAACACACCTTTGGTGCAGCAGTGCACAAGCTGGTCTGGGAAGGAGCTCCTCAGGCCTGACTCCAAACTACTTGCGTCTGCCTGCAGGTAGAGACCTGCAGGAGAGGGCAGGTCTTGGTCACTAATTCCTACCTTTGCTGATGTCTTCATATTCTAGCCAGAGCTGTCGCTGGACCTGCTTGTTGGGATACCAGATGGAGCAGGACTCCTCAAAGCCATAGACTGCCTCTTGGATGTAGTGATTACCAAAATGGTCCAGGAGGGCCACAAAATCTCCTCGGGAAGTAGCTCCATCCAGAGAATGGAGGGCATTGCTGAAAGCTGGAGAGGACAGACACAGCAAAGCAACCGTGAACAGAAGGCACTGGTGCATTCTCAGAGAGGGTGGAGGCAGAGCCCCCTCCAAACCTGCCCATCCCTGCCCCTTGCTCTATCCCTCAGACCACGGGCACTCTGCACAGGTCCTTTCTTTAGTCTTACTGCCCCGCAGTGAGCAGGGGGCTTCTTTTTTAACGAGCCGGGAGATGGGGCTGGGCAGGGCAGGGCAGCCATGGCAGGGCTGGGAGAGCGGGTGGGTGTGGGAGGTGGGGCTGGGGGAGCAGGCAGGGGATGGGGACTAGTGGGGGTCCCCACATGGTCCCCCTCCCCAGCCCCTACTTATCAGCGTGGAGTCTGGGTCCAGCTCCCTGCTGCAGCGAGCTGGGACTGCCCAAATCACCAAAGCTCTCCGAATCTTTTCCAAATCAATTTCAAGAGCTTTGAATCGATTCAGACCTTTTAACTGGTTTCCTGATTCAATTCAGATTCAGAGATTCAGCCACCGAATCAGACCAAATCTCCTCCAAATTGAATCAGCACCCAAAGGTTCACATAGTCCTAATGGCCATAATGAGTACAAAGGATAGAAACCTCAATCCATCCAAATAGTTTATAAGGCTATTTACCAGCCAGCCTCTGTCCCAGCATACTTACACTGAGAGATGGTCAGCTGGTTGAGGCGGATGTGGTACATGACCGAGCGAACCTTCCAGTGTTGCAGCAAAGGGTATCCAGACACCTCGCTGAAATTCACCATCCCTGAAGGAGACAGGACAGAAATGCCCTCAGCATGGGAAGGGCAGAGAGTCTGCCAGCTACCATGCAGTGCATCATGTCTGGCTGTTAAAGGAGATGTACCTAGGGAAGTAAAGAGGTTCAGGGATAGAGCCCAAGATCATTCCCACAACACAGATCCGACATGAGAGGCAAGAAATGGCAAGTGGGAGCTTCCAAAAGCCCTAAGTGTCAGCCTAACTCTGCCCTTCTGAACTCAGTAAGAGCTCTTCCATCATCTTCAGTGGTCAATGCCAGGACCCTCTGGGAAGTCCCATGTACTTTCCTTTTAAAGAGCATAAGCCAAACATGAGATTAGAGAAGTTAGGAAAAAATTATCCCTAGGAGCAAGGTGTTCCATAATTATATACCATGGGGGCATATTGAACCTTACTTTAAAACAGCTGGTGCTGGTCACTATTGGAGACAAGATAAGTTGTGGTTGTGATCCTACCTGCCCCTGTGGTCTCTTGCATTTTAAAAAGCAGCATTCTGCCCAGCACATCCAATTTGAGACAGCCTAGAAACCGGATGTGCTCATTAGTGAAGGTGTGTCATTGCTGCAGCCTCCAGTGCAGATCTCTTAGCTAACTGCAACAAAGAAACAGCGTGGGTTTTCTTCTACCAGATGTGCATTGCTAAGGGATTCAGCAGTCAATGACCTCTACATTTTCTTGCACCATCAAAGGATGGCTTGGATCTCAGGGTTCAGCCTGAGTTTGAGAATTGTTTTGGAATTGTTCTGAATTAAAGATGTCTTATTACTATTGGCATATATCCGGCCCTAGAAGCCCCATTTGAAAAAAGTCTCCTAGCAGCAGGTGCTGCTGTGTAAGATAAATATTAAACCTACTGTGTAAGACATCATCAGTCCAAATGAATGTACAAGGAAAGGAGAACCATGCCAATTTCACAGACCAAGAGCTGAAGATGAAAGAGAGGAATGAATAGACTCGTCAAAGGCAGACTTCAGGGCCAGGATTTGAACCCATATCTCCTAAATCCCCAGCCAGTGCCTTAGATCTAATTCTCCACCCACTGGTGAGCTTTGTAACCACAAGGCATTATCATTACTACAGTTCCCAGTGAACTGCTCCTTGCTTGACAGACATGCCAAACCCCATGCTCAGCACAGAGAGGATTGCTAATGCCCCAGGTAGCAAATGGCTACCCGTGCCTGATCCACTACAAAAGGACAGTGTTGCACTGAGAGAGCATGCCGGCTGGCAGTTCTGTTTAACAAGCTGCTCAATTAAATCTTGCTTGAGGCAACAAAATGAGCCAGGCTGGGCAGAAATGAACTGGAGGAAATAACCATGGGGGGAAGGAGGAGTCTAATTATTCAAAGGCTGTTTGAGGGTCAGCAACTCTTCGGTAATTAAAATCACAACTTTAAAAGGAGTTTGTTTGGGTTTGTTTCCTCTCTCCATGCTGGGCACTACTTCTGAAGATAACGAGCCCTTTTTTCCCAGAAGGCCAGTCCCAAAGGCATGCCCTAGTGTATTAATTACTCTGCTAATTAGATTTTTTAATGAACCATCCTCTAAGCACAGCAAGCTGGGCATTTCCATGTTCACTGCCTTCACTCCACATCATGGGAAGTTGTAGGCCCTTGTTTCATGCTAGAGGGAGTGGACACAGCCAATAGGGAGCCCAGTGGGACTCCCCCTTGGCTGACAAGTATCACATACAGGAAAGGAGAAGGCATAGATTTGCTCCTAGCCTCTCACAGCATGGGCTCCTCTTCTCTAAGCATCTGGAACAACCATTGTAGGCAACAGTCTTTATGAGTGCTCTGCTCCAGTGAAAAACCCCAGTCTGTTGTCTTGCCCCTTGACTACCCAATTTCTGTGTTTAAAAGATAAGGAATTACCCCAACACTGGCTCCTGAAGTCCTACCCATAAGAAATGCAAAGACGGTATATGGAAATTCTTTAAGAATAAGTTTATTAAATATTCTGTTAAACATGCATATTAATGGATATGGCTATGGTGTCGAGAGTGTGCTATAAAACAGTGAAGGATAACTGCAGTACTTCCCAATGATTCTCCTGGATGGCTATGGCAAAACACAGTCTGAGTGTGCAAGTCAAACATGGACAGAGTGCTTTTAGAAGTGTCTCTACATGTTTTGACATCTCCACTGCTGTGAGCTGGGCAGAAGCTGCAGTCACATCAGTGACTATTTTCAACAGGAAGCAAAGCTGAGCGACGGGTTCAAAGAGGACAGGTGAGCCAGAGACCTAGGGAACAGCCAGGAATGATCACAGCCAATGGCTGGTGATAAGGAAGGTTATGCCATTAATACCACAGATATTAGTATTTTGTGGTGGCAAGAAGTTGACTACTGTGGCTGTCTTAAAGGGGAAAAAAAACATTATCCAGTGTCCTTTTTCTTATTGACCAGTGACAGGGTCTGTTGTTATATGCCGACTCTGATGCAGGTAACTGATGGCACCTTTGGAGGCAGTCACCTAAGAGGTTCAAAAAGGATTTTTTTTCCCCTGACTGTGAAGATCTATCTCCAGTTTATAAGCAACTGCAGAACACAGTTCCTGTTGCTGGGCTCAGACTCTTTGCTGAAACATATGAGACTCCATTTTCATACCACTAGCCATTCTCATACAGTCGTGGCTGGAATGCTTGTTAGCCAATTACACAATTGTTTGCAGTCCTGTTTAACAGCTGCCAGTAAGCAGGCAGAAAACCATACTTAGAAATAAAGCCTTCACATAAACTGCCATTTGCTTCTTCCTTTTATTCAGTCACATTAGAAAGGTATCATCTTCCAAGTGATCCAACTGGCTATTTGTAATTTGCCTGGAGTTGATATATAATCTGGGATTTAGTCACCTGAATTCCCTGCAAATTATGCAGTTAATGTTCTTAAGCAGATCAGAAAGTCCCAGCCAGCCATAGTTCATTCCTTCCAGAGTGAGACCTATAATGCAGAGCTCAATCCCTAGCACCTTTCAAATGCCTCACAATATTCCTAACGCAATCAAAGCATGTTAAAGCATTGTAATCATGTTGATTGGTGTCCCAACCAGAAAAGAAGAACCAATTAACAGGGCCAGGAATGTAGCAGCGTATAAAAGCATATTAACATTTGGAGTTGAGACACTGCTTATGGGGATAAGCTTGCTGAGTCTCGGGGTATTATCTGATGTACAGCTGAGTGTATCACATTAAATAAATGTATAAAACCTTGTAACAATATGGTGTAACATGCAGGGTATACCCAGCAGCTGTCTGCTAGCAACAATACCTGGGGTGCTGAAGGGCAGAACTGAGGTGACATAGCAGAGTTGTGTAAAGAACCACAGAATGGAAAAACAATGGGCGCTTCTGGCCAAGATGTACAGCTGATACTGCCACAGGGCAGGACCAAGGTAGTATCATGGCTAGGTATTTCTCAGAAACACCCATGCCTTCCCTGCTGCACTTCTTAGCAGTTAAGAAAGGCTGCTGGCCAGCTTCAATCTCAGGCAACACACAGGTCACATCACAGTGGGGGACACTTTGTCCAACCATTAGTTCTGGTGACTAATTTGACAAACATGAGCAGGGAGACACATCAGTCTTAGTCTGAAGTCAAGTAGAAGTAAGGGGAGTAAATGCACCTTACAAACTAACCAAAGGAGGGTAACCAAAGTAGGTAGACAGACAGACACATAGATATAGCACAAGCTTTCATGGGCGGAAACTCACTTCATCAGTTGCTGTGAAAGCACATGCTCAAAGCTGTGTATAAGAAAAGATAAATTCAAATACAAGAGCAAAAGCAGGCAAAGAGAGAGAGAGAGAGAGAAAGAAATAAAGATGTGAGGGAGGGGGTCAGTGCTGGGAGAGGCAAACATACAAGCAATAAATCCATAGAAACAGGAGTCACAAAAGCTAATCCAGGTAACAGGAAAAGAATCCAGTGGTAGGAACTTCCAAATGACATGATCCATGCCTTAAGGATCAAAGTAGAACCTAATAACGTCCCATGTCCCAACCAACAACAAATGATGTTGAAGAAAAGGAAACGTGCCTGTGCCTTTAAATTCTTTTCCCTTCAGTGCTTGCTATTCTTGATTACTTTAAAGTGTTCTCTGAAAAGTGATTATGCAAAAATGGCCCCTTCTTACTCAGCAGCTCTGCCCCAAGTGTATTCAGAGCAATACCAAAATCTGCTTACTTTAGTGAAAAAAAATATGGTTTTACTGTTTTTTAACTACTATCAGCCAGGAAGAGCCAGCACAGCTCTGGGAGAATGAACTGACTTATTTTCCAGCTTTGTGCCTCATCAACAGAATTGTTAACTAAGATCCAATTACAAATCCACATGTGTAATTATGGGGACTTCTCATTATAGCTTTTGTTATACCTGCCTGAGCATGCTGGAGACAGGCAGGGTGAAATGGAAAGTGTATTTCAGGTCAAGGGGGGAGAGGCTGTGAGAGGCATTAAGGAGGCCAGCATTTAACCTGTACAGTTTTTACCACTGGTGTTGATGTACAGGATAGTGAAAATAAGGCTAGATTGTCAACTTCACTATTGATAGTTTTCTATTGGAAGTAGGCTGGTACACAGAAGACCTGGGTTCACTTCCTGGCTCTGCCACTGAGATGCTCCATGACCAGCGGCAAGTCCCTTAACCTCTTTCTATCTTAGTCTCCTCTTCCATAAAATGTTCATTTTTCTATTTAGACTTCACAAACTTTTGAGCAGTAAGCATGTCCCTTGTTATATGTTTGTACAGTGCTTAGCACAATATAGCTCTGGTTCAGATCAGCCTACTGTAATGACTAAAAACAAGTACTTTCTAGGTATGGGAGTATAGCACTACAGCAGGCAGCTGGATGGCAGGGGAAGGTTCTAGTCCACCATGATTGTTTGATGAACCCCCAAAAGGTTAGAGAGGAAAAGGGAACAACACAGGGACTGGAATTGGGAGAACATATTCTCTGGTTATTTGATAATTGAAAAGTCTAAAAAAATCTTGTCTGGCTGAAATGAAAAATTTAATTCAATTGCAAATTGAAATGTTTAAATTACCTTCAATGACCTTTAAATATTTTTGGATTTTAAAAAAAAATTAAATTAAAAGGAAATTTTGAAGTGAAAAATTATATCAAACCAAACATCAAAACATCTCAATGTGCAAAGGCAGCAAAACAAATTGCTGCAATAATTCTAAAAATATATTTCCATTAAGTGAGCAATTAGATAACGCTGAGAGGCATGTGTGTGATGTTTAAATGTTACTGAGTTGGCATTTTTGCCAACACTTCACTCATCTTTCACTAGGGCTCCTAACCAAGGAGTGGGGGTATCCAGGACAGAGATCTCCCAAGCTTCGGTATCACCTGACATTTAAACCAAGTAGGACTGCCTTCATTTACAGAGTGATACAGCTGCAGTCAGGCAGTGAAACCCTTCCCCTTGCCTTCTGCTTTGCTACCTGGGCAGCAAGAATTCTTCCCAGCCTTCCGAAAACAAAGCATGGGAGGTGAGGACCAACACAGTGGCTGGAATCACTCACCAGTCAGGAAGTCTGGATCAGGCGTGGGCTCAGACAACTCCTCCTGGCACTGGTTCTCCAATGGGACAGTAGCCACCACCAGGCCATCTGGAAGCTGCTGCTCCAAGCCCCGGGCAAAGTTGTTCAGCCTGGAAATTCCAAAGAGTTATCACGTCACAGAATCATTGAAAATTACAGTTGCAAGGGATCTCAGGAAGTCATCTAGTCCAACCCCTTGCTCAAAGCAGGACCATCCCCAACTAGATCATTCCACCCAGGGCTTTGTCAAGCTGGGCCTTAAAAGCCTCCAAGGATGGAGATTCCAGCACCTCTCTAGGAAACCTGTTCCAGTGCTTCAACACCCTCCTAATGAGCAAGTTATTCCTAATATCCAACTTAAACCTCCCTTGCTGCAACTTGAGACCATTGCTCCTTGTTCTGTCATCTGTCACCACTGAAAACAGTCCAGCTCCATCCTGGTAGTTGAAGGCTGCTATCAAATCCTCCCTCGGTCTTCTCTTCTGCAGCCTAAATAAGCTCAGTTCCCTCAGCCTCTCCTCATAAGTCATGTGACCAGCCCCTGAACCATTTCTCTGGCTCTCTGCTGGACTCTCTCCAACTTGTCCATGTCTTTTCTATAGTAGGAGGCTCAAAACTAGACACAGTACTCCAGATATGTGTATGTCTGAAATTCAAGGGCTAGATCCAGAGTTCTGAAGAATAAGATCTGTTCTCAGAGACATAGGGTTTTAGACCAGGGTGGACCACTACTCATCTAGTATGAACTCCTGCAAAGCAAGTCCAAGACTCTACCAAGCAATTCCTGCACCAAGCCCTGCATTTCTGGTTATGCTACAGCATCTTTCATAAAGATGCTTACCCTTGATTTAAAGCCTCAAGGTGACAAACCGTCCACCAAGCTGCAAGCTGTTCCAATAATTATAAACCTGCTCTTTATTTCTAGCATGCATTTGTATAGCTTTCTCTCCCAGCCACTGGATCCAATTACATACACCTTCATCTGCTAGATTAAAGTACCCTCTGCTATCAGAAATAGATCAACTGCTGAATGGTCACTGGAAGCTCAGTGTTGCCACCACAGCCACGCAACTTAAAAGGATGGTCAATCTCTCCAAGTCTATTTTAATCCAACCTTCCTTTTGAGACTGCTGCAAAGCCCTAGCATAATACAGTAGTGAGTTTGACAGTTGGACTGTGAAGTGCTCCCCTCTCACAGACCCTGCCGTGGATTCACTGTCAGTCCAAAAGCCATCCAATAAAAATGACTTCTGAATGTCTGCTAACTACTCCTATGACCCCCACCCCACCTAGAGAATTATGGCACTGTGCTCCTGAGACTTGGAACAGCTTCCTAGGTGCATTAAGTGTTCTCAGGTCAGCAAAGCAGAAGGCCATGTGTAAGGAGGGGACGTGGGTGCCCTATTCACCTGAATGTCCCTTTCAACACCTGTCCAGGAGCCACCTCCTTGGAGTGGTTGTTGTATCCATAAAATATTTCCCCAAACAGAGTCTGATTCATGGGCAGCTCTCGGCTCTCCCCACAGTCACCCCCCTCTGGACAGGACTCCGAGATCAGCTGACACGATCGCCCATCCACTCCGAGTTTGTAGTCTTCTATGCACCTGCCAGATGAGGAAACCCAAAACAAGCCATCAGGATGAGGGACCAAGCCAATCCATTCAGTAGAGGGGTAGCAAAGGAAGGGCATCACAGGAAGGGAAGAGGGGACTTCCTCTGCAGTCAGCTGGAATGACCCTGGGGAAGAATGCAGCCCCTGGAGCCACAACCATTAGAGACAGAAAGCTCCTATTTCCACAAAGCTGCTTTGTAATCAATAGACTAGTGCTTTTCCAGCCTCCTGTATTCAGCCTTGTTCATTAAGACCTCTGACCATTAGGAAACTATACCCAATATTTACGCTTTGTTCAAATTTCCTCCCAACCATGATCCCATGGGGTTGGGGAGAGCTAGCTTCCCAGGCAACCCAGAGCCATACTGTTTAGCACTTGGTTACAAGAAGTTACAGTGCAGAAAATCTCAAGTGGAAAGAATGATCTTACTTCACAGCTGGTAGCATAAGCTCATAAACATATACCTGTTTGCTCTCCCCAAGGAAAAGAATACAGCTTGCCCCGGTGGGGGTGGGAGGGGTTCTCTTGCTAACCTCAGTGATGGCTTGCAAAGAAGGAGGAGGCAGGGTGTTCTGGTGTTCCTCCATAATCCATGATCTTGGCCACACAGTGTACAGCTGTCTAAGGAAGAGGTAAGCTCCAGCCACCCAACACACATGTGCACCCTTCCAGATAGCTTGGAATATGTATACAACTATATAGCTGGGTGATACTCAAAGTGCTGGATGTCCAGGGGGATGCATCATAAGACTGTTAGCAGAACAAAAGCCATACATTTTCTTTTGGAGTTTGTCAAGTTCAAGATCACACGGATTCCTCACCATGTCCCTGTCTGACAGATGATGGAGCAAGCTGTGTCACTCACCCACAGAACATAAGGATATTGTACAGAGTGGGGTCTTCTGGCAGGGGCACCATCTGCTGGAGACACAACTGTTCACAGCCACCATTGAAGCCGTCCGAACAGTCTACCCCAATGTGTCGATCATAGC
Organism: Crocodylus rhombifer; assembly: GCA_038503035.1. Classification (NCBI taxonomy): domain Eukaryota; kingdom Metazoa; phylum Chordata; order Crocodylia; family Crocodylidae; genus Crocodylus; species Crocodylus rhombifer. The sequence goes on from JAVSML010023621.1 coordinate 104,919, forward strand.
AACCGGTGCCATCCTTCATCGGGCTGAGTCCTGTTGGGCACTGGCACGACAAAAAGCAACAGTGTGACAAAGACTCTGCCTAAACGAACTGAAAACCTTTTGCTCAGCTATGAAGACAGCCTGGAACTAGCAACTTAATTCTGCACAGGATATTCCCACCTAAACTGGCAGTATTTCAAGAAGGTGGCACTAACCTTACAATAACAAACCTGTTTGCATCTCCCATCTGTGCATTGCATGGAGCCAATTTTCATCAAAAGATTCAATTAGACTCCATATATTTGGACAGGAATAGCAAGGGGAGGGGTGGATTAGGACTGAGGTGCATGGCATGGCTATGTAGCAGCCCAGCACTGGTTTCTGCAGGGCAGGACTCAGGGGAACCTGGTATGGAAGTACAGCTTCAAAAATGCAGTGGCAGGGGGTGCTTGCTCTCAAACACAAGGTGCATTAAGCAACTGGATACAGGGCAATTAGATGGCTGGAGGTGGACCCACCCAGCAGGATCACAGCTTGCACACACTGGCCATTGAGCAGAACTATAAAGCGCAGGGGTTACACCAAGTGACACCAAGCCCATCTGTCCTCAAATGTGAAACCACCTTCCTAGACTCCTCAAAGCAAAAGGTAGAAGCACAAGAAGCCTCCCCAGCACTGCCCCCTGCCCCGTTTTGCTCTCTTCTCTCTGACATCAGGCCAGCATGGCACAGAGGCCAAGGAACAGCAAGCTGGCAGCAGGTGTACCACTTAAATGTGTTTTTCTCTTCCTATCACCCTGATTGAAGATCACACAACAGGATGCACATTGCTCGCTGACACTAATTCTGCAATTTCCAAAACAAATGGCACCCTGCAGGCTTGCTAGACTTCCCTCCCAGTCCAGCCCCTATGCCCCCACCCCACTTTCCCCCGCACCAGCTGGAGCGCCGGGGACGTGATGGCACTTCAGGCAGTTTACGAGGCTGCCTCTCACAGTGCAAACCCAGATGTTCTGGATGATGGCAAACAGGCAAATGGTACTACTGGGGATCCCCCCAGCGCCCTTTCCCCCCTGCTCAGTGGCTATCCAGCTGTTTGGCCAGATGTGCTACCAAGCAGTGGGGGAGATGCATACTCCTGA
>JAVSML010023622.1:0-157982 GCA_038503035.1 Crocodylus rhombifer
CAGCTGGACAGCAGGCCACCATTGGATACCATCAGCCATTCCACAACAAAAGTCTCAGTGCATGCCAGCTCCAGGACCTGGGGAACATCACAGAAGAAGTTGTCCAATACATTGGGCCCACAGAAGGGGAGATGTATCATGAGGGCAACTTGGACTAAGGAGTGGGCAAAACCATCTAACCAGGCCCCCACCACCAGCCCAATACAAACATCCCAGTTCATGATTGTCAAGTAGTGCAGGAGCATGCAGATGGCCACATAGCGGTCAAAGGCCATGACTATGAGGAAGAAGACCTTAGCACCAGCACCCAAGTGGAAAAAGAACATCTGGGCCATGCACCCATTGAAGGAGATAGGCCTGCCCCCCAGGAGGAGGTTATGCAGCAGCTGTGGGATTGTGACAGAGGAGAAGCTGAGATCAATGACACCAAGGCTGGCCAGTAGAAAGTACATGGGTCTGTGGAGACAGGGATCAGAGATCACTGTGGTGATGATAGTGAGGTTCCCCACCCATGTGGTGGCGTAGACAGCCAGAAAGAGGATGAAGAGGAAAAGCTGAATCTGGTGACTATGGAAGAGACCAAGCAGAAGAAATTCAGTCACTGGTGATGTGAGGTTGTCCTGATCCATCTCTGCCTGCACATGGAGATAGGACAGTATTGTGATGTACAACCACCGAGAGGAATGAACCCCACAACCTCTAGCTTTGAAGGATAGCCCTCCATACTTCCCTAAGAATGTGTTATCTCCTGACAATGAACAAGCATCCTGTATTTCAAATGCCTTCACCTCTAAGCCTGAAGCTGAAGGCATGACTGGTAGCTTGGTTCAGCACAGACTGCTAGATAAAAACAAATAATGTGAGCTTGACCAAGTTATATACTTTTGCTCAAAGGAATTGGAGACACAGCTTTCATTAAATGACTGGCAATTGGGTTTCCAAATTCCCTGGTCATAGATTATGTGTAGGGGGTGCATGTGCACCCCCTGAGAGTGCTGGTTTGCCCCCCACCCCCAAGAGCAAACATGGTGGCCAAGTGGAGCGCTGGTGCCCCACCCCCCCTGAGAAGTGCCACTGGCAACACTGCCTCCAAGACCACTGCAGCCACCTGTGGACAGTCCCCACCTAACCCACCCTCACAGCCAATGTCAGCATGGCTGCCGGCAGGCAGTCACCGTGCCCCCCAGCCTCAGGAGGCGTGTGTCATCTATGTCCCTAGTGGTTTGCAAAATTCCACCCTGTGTATTTCAAGTTTTATCCCTTTACAGAGATATCTATGCTTAGTTGTCAGAAGATAGTGAGCACTTTCTCTCTGAAAACACACATCCCACTCTTTGGTATGCCACAATCCTTTGGAATCTGAGGTCAAAGAGAGCTGGATTTGAAGTGTGAGCTTCCCATAGGCATATAGTGCCTATTCAGCTTTTGAAATGTGGCTCGGTGCTGGACTCCCATCTCAGCTTTTGGGAGGCAGGCACTTTGACTGATCAGGTGTTTCTGAAAAGCCAGCTTGTGGCAGAAACATATTTTACTTTCTGTGCCCAAATGGCAGCTACTCTACCATGTAAGTGTTATTTTTGGCACTTATAGCTTGCAATCATGTTCCATGAGCAGTGTGGATAAACAAACAATCACAGGGCCTCTGATCATGTACATCAAGTGCTGTGCACTGGCTAGGAAGGTACACAGCACCTTATGCACATATCTTTCTGGACATGAGTCCAGAAATTGTAGCAGGAAGGCCCTCCCATGTTTTAACACAATGACTGAAGCACTCACAGAGGAAACAGAGGAGCAAAGGTGCTATGCCCCCTCCAGAGGAAGTCTGAACTGACATTTCTCTGACTTCTTATCACAGTTCTCTAAGCACCAAGCTACAAGGTTGGCATTCAGCAAAGGCGTTCCCGGGCCTCCTTCAGAATCTGTGACTGTGGGGTGGGCAGCCAGGAATGGGAGATATTTTGGGCAAGCAAACTAAGATGGCACGTGAGATTGATGCTGTTCTAGAAGGGAGGGAGCCCTGGCTTCTAACCTGACCCCTTGCTTCAGTTGGGGTAGAAGTTTCCCCATGGCTTTCTATCCAGTGAATATTAAATGTGGTTCAGGTTTAGAAGCTGGGGATTGGGTGAGCAGTGCTGATAACTGACTGACTATGGCTGGGTGGTTAGAATAATGTGCTATGAAGGCCAAGAAAAGTAGATTCAGGCCCCTCTGAATAAAGACTGCATTAGAGTGTCAGGTGCCTTTGTCCTGGGTGAGTGCTGTAACCACAAGATTATTCAGTTAAAGCATGGGAACCCCACTTCTGTTCTTCCACAGCTACAATTTCAGGACTTACTCTCAGGTAGGCGCACACAGAGCAGAGCTGTGTACCTGCCCAACCTATTAAGATCATTACCTGATTTGTGGACTTTAAAAAATCCCTACTGCTGCCTCAGACAGGATCCAAAATTTTGGATTTTTGGTGTATGCTGAGGGGGTGGGAGGGCGAATTTGTTTGCCTTGGTTGTTGGGAGGACACTAATCCTCCCAAAGGTGCCAGCAGCTGAAATGCTATATCCAGCCACTTCTTAGCCACTTTTTGTATCCAACTATGCACAGACTACTTTTTGGAGTAAAGAAAAGGTCTGCATTTATTACATCCAGTTGTTTATCAACATGCTGATATGCAATGAAATGTGCAAAGATTGGGGAGGTGGTGTGGGCCATAGTCACCCCAATACTGCACAGAGCCATGCCATGCGAAACACACAATCACATGCATTATGTGCAGGTATTCACAGAGTCACTGCACAGCTCCGCTGGCCTGCAGGGACCCCAACCTGAGTCTGCCTGGAGGGGGAGAGAGGAAACATCCCCTGTCAGGGGTCCCATTGAAAACTGTACCAAGCCCAGGCAGCTGTGGGATGCTGGGAACTGTAGTTCTGAAGCACAGAAAACAAACTGTCAGACAGACACAAGGTTTTGCTTCTCCCCCCCTGCCCACCTCCCCCCCTGCCCATGATGTACTATCCCATTAATTTTTGTAATAAGCTTTGATTGCACACATCTGGTTTGCAAGCACTGCCACATGTGGTCTAATTCCTCCCCCCACACCAGCCACAATCACCACCAGTGACATGGAGGAGGATGGGAAGCAGATGCACCACCTGCTCCTCACACTCCATAAAAATGTATATTTATATACTTATACAAAAAAAAATTTCATATATACATATTTACATTTATATTTATTTTATAACATGGGAGTTCACTATGTTCGGGGTTGTGGGAAGGGATGATGCACACAGCTTGGTGTGGGGGTCTCTGCCACAGGCTGTGTGCTGGAGAATAAACCATTGAAAATTTAGAAAAAATAAAACAAAATTGCCAAAACTCAGAACTGAAATGCTAAGACTTTTGCTTGTTTCATTTCAACCCTATATTTTTAACTAATACTTTACTTTTCAATATGAAAAATACAATTTGGGGCTGGCAGTTCCAGTACAAAGTGTCATTTACATTGACTTTTAAAAACAGACTGAGAAATAAATAAATTCACTTCTAGCTCCCTATTTCATTTTGATTCTCCAGACTGGACAATAAAAAAAAATTAATGGTAGCTGGGGAGAAGTCAGAGAAGAAAAAAATTCTTTTCCCAATAGATCTCAGTTGTTGACGAAACCATATCTTCTAATAGGAATTTTTTGTGCAAAAAATGTTAATTACTACAAGACCAACTGAAGCTTACTATTTTCAAGAGAGCCAGAGAGCCCTAGTAGCTTGTATGGCTAGTCCCATATAGAAGTGACTAATGAAGGGAGACTAAGCATCAGACCTCCAGGCTTCCATCCCTAGGCCTGAGCAGAAAGCGTGATAAAGTAGGGGTAAGGATTACCATTCTTAGGCTCTATTCCCTGTGCTTAGATGGAACTGGAGGAAATCCAGTGACTTTAACAGACAATCAGGACTCCTGGATCTAAAAAGGAGGTGGATTCTAATTCATTACAAAATAGACTTCATCTTATAAAGAATCCACTGTTGGGCACTCTGCACCTCTTCTTCTGCCTATTCATAGTGGATTATACGTACTGCCTTTCCAATCGTGGTGAGTGATGCTTCCTCCCATGCATGTGATTTTAGCTGTCCCTCCCTCCAAATACTCAGAGATGCCCCAGAAAAAATGTACCTTGTAGCAGCCCCTGATCTCTAAACAGATGGGGGAATGGACTTGCTTTCAAAAACGAGACAATGCTAGGAACTAGGCCCTAATATAATTTTCTAAGCTTCTGGTATGTCATTGCCTCTGGTCTTAGTCATAGGATGATGGTCTGGGAATCAATCAGGTCCTATTTAGTTCCAAAAGGAGTCATTAAAAGTTCTGTTAATTAATAATGTGTGATCTTCTTGCAGGTAGTGTTGGTAACAACACTATTCAGGACGTTTTTGTAAAGTTACAGGAAAAACTTGGCTTGCACTGCACTTAGAAAACCAATTACCTCCCCTGGGCATCCAGGATAGATAATATGACCCTATCTCCAAATACTGTGTCCATGTACAAAACTCCAAGCCCTCGTTGTCCAAGCCCAGGTTCATTTCAGAGTCCCTGCAGGTTAGGCAGATGGCCAGAGAGTCTGTGTGTCTCAACAGGATGGCCAGCAAGTGCATGTGGCTTTGCAGGATGGATTGGGAGTCTCAGGGGCTCTCTGGTCTGCAAAGGCTGCAGGTCTTTCACCAGTCAGACTAGAGTCCTCACAACTCCCCCAAACAGCACAGGTTTCCACGTATACCACCTTTTCAGACACAACCATGTCATTGACTGTAAAGATGTGGAAGAGTTCCCCACAATGGGGCACACATGACTGCCCCATCAGTAGTTGCCATCCCATATCCTCATGAACTGCTGCCTCAGTACCTTACCCTCGGACCAGTGGTAGGCCCTGTCATAGTCATGTCCCCAGGATGTTTCACAACATGTTCACAACATTTTGCTTTGGTTGCTTGACCAGAGCACCCACTTATTCTTGATCTCACTGCAGATGGTTATGAGATCCACTATCTCCTCCATGGTCCAGTTGCTGCCACCCTTGTTCATGGCATTGCAGTTGAATTGAAGGGCCATGGTAGAGGGAGGATGAATGAGTATGTGAACTGTGTAAGTGCAAACTTGCCTCAGTGAATGATGGGTCAGTCTAGTGATCTCCCTGGCAGCTGTATGCTTAGGTGGATAGAAGTCTTTGGGCACCGGTGGTGCTTCAGGTTGGTTCAGTGGATACAGGCTCCAGTGCTGCTCTTGGGTAGATGGTGAGCATGAAATAGCTGGCAAGTCAACAGGCAGGGCAATAAATAGGTAGGGGTCACCACTGGAGCCTGACATCTGTGGGCAGTAGAGTTCTGCGATAAGGACCAGTACAGCTGCGCTGAGTTGAAGATGCCCTGGATTTGGGACCAAATCAAGGCTCTGTGGGATGCTGCAAGGGCCAAGCAACCTGTTTCTCCTGTGATAATATCATGGGACAATTGCTCAGACACCTTTCACAACAGCATGGGACAAACTTGTAGTACCTCTTATTTCAGTAACCTTTCTGGGATTCTGTCTCATGGTTACTACGGGGTATTTGGGTGGCTCATGCAGAGATGCAGTCTATTTCTTTGGTGGTTTATCCTTGTTGAGTAAAGATAGTTTTTAGAATGGTCAGGTGAGTCATGAGTATCCCCCCTAAAGCAAATACTGTGGTATCTGACAGTCTACCTGTAGATCACAGCTTTCTTAGTGTCTTTGGGGTGGTTACAGGTTTGTGAAAATAAGTGTGGTGATCAGTGGGATTTTGCTTATAGGATGCCATTTTCTCTTGATGGCTATTAATACTGGTGTAAGAATATTTCAAACAGAATTTGATGGACATACACAAAAACAATATAATATGGATGCCAACACCTGGATGTCACCATCCTGCACAGGAACCCTCCATGACTACCCATCAGAATATCACTTTAATATATTCAAATTGTTATTTCTTATGCTTCTTCCTTCTCCACCTTTCTGCCTGCCTAGTAATTATCCTTAACTTGTTTGAATGTTCCGTCTGTCTTTCTACCTGTCTCTGGGGATAAGTACAGACATTCAAAAAGCCTGAGCCTGAATTGATTCAATGTTTGCAGTTTAGTGTAACCTGCATAGATTGAACCTGGGTAGACATTCACTTTTGATTCAGGAAATGCAGGCACATGCCTGCAGTGGCTCAGGCTAGAAGCCAGGGGGGACTAGAACAGCCCTCCCTTCCCTTACTCAATACTGAGCTGAGCGGGTGCGTAGTCAGTGCCGGGTAGGCCACTATGATTAGAGAGGGCTTTAACCTACACTCTGGCCTGCACAGTCCCCAGCTGGAGTGTGCCTGGAGGGGGAGGGGGAAGCAGCCCTTTCCAGGCTTTTCTCCACTCACCACTCAAGGGGCGGAGAATGTTGCCAGACCTTGGCCCCCAGCTAGCACGCTAAGGCAAAGGTGGTGGGGGAGGGGAAAGAAAGGAGCTGCCTGTGTGGAGTGAATGCATCTATTGATGATATTGGATGAACTTTTCAGTCTTTTTCTCCCTGCTTCTTCATAATATCTTCAGCTGTAGACAGGAAGTGTGTGGCACCGAAATCGCTCAGAAGTGCCTCTGCTGTCTTGTTTTTTGGGGTGTGCACAGCCACTTCCCAAAGAGTTGCTAAGGGCAGTGTGACAGTGTGAACTTGTTTGTTCCAGGTCAATCTGCTGCCACCTTATTATCCTGCTAGCTAGTGCTTCATATTTGCCTAAGTCTCAAACTGACAGCACCGATTGGTCACATTCATTGCAGATCATTTCTCACACCTCTCTCTGTCACCTGTTGAACACTGACAGATTATGGGACTGGGAAGCTGCACACTAACCAGGCTCAGTAATTGATGCATAGAAACAATCACCAGAATCGCTGCATAGTGAAACTTCATTTGATATAAGGGTTTCAGGGTGGGAGATGCCTGCACTCTGATGACTTTGAAGCAAGCCAGCAGGGAGGTTATCAGAACACAAAGCTTATCAGCCCATCAAGCACTGCTTGTTGACAACAAAAGAAAACCAAAGCATCTCTCATTAGTTTAAGTTCTTCTTACCTGCAGAGTGGGGGCATTTGCAAGACCTTTGCAAGCCACTGGCTTCTTCACCAAGAAGGGAGGGAGAGCAGCAGCCCTGGTTGGCTGGCAGATGTTCCCAGCTGACCTGCTGATTAGTTCCAGAAAGGCCTAAATGGACACTGTTCTGTCTGCCTCTGTTCCAGTGAAATTGGACACACACATGCACACGCACACAGACACCTGTCAAAATTAGCCGGCATGATGGGTGTGTGGCCAGACACCAACTGAATCATAGAACCATAGAAGTAGGGTCGGAGGGACCTTGTAGATCTTCAAGCCCAACCCCCCGCCTGGGCGGGAGAAAAAGACTGGACTCAAATGAGTCCAGCCAGGTAGTCATCAAGCCTCTTCTTAAAGATCCCCAGGGTAGAAGCCAGCACCACTTCCCTAGGAAGTTGGTTCCAGCTCCTAGCCGCCCTAACTGTGAAGTAGTTCTTGCGGATGTCTAATCTAAATCTACTCTCTAATAACTTGTGTCCATTGTTCCTTGTCATGCCAGGGGGCACTAGGGGAAACAGCGGAAACTGGTGTTCATGCTGCTGGGGTCCATGCTATGGGAGCGGGGAGGGAGGGGTGGGAATCCCTGCTTGAACAGGGGTGGGGGGAGGCAGAGGGAAGTCTGACAGGTGCTACTGTGCCCCTTGCCAGGTACACCCCAGCTGCAGTCCTACACCCCTTTCTCAGCCATCCAGAGCATTGTCAGTGCTCCAGCTAGGGAGGAGAGGGGTGGAGCCAGCCCTGCTCTCTGGAGCATACAGCCCAGCCCAATCCAGCCCAGGGCTGAGAAGCATCCTGGGATACTGCAGGACTCTGGTTTAACTTAAACCAGGAAGGGGTCTGGGACAGAAGTTCCATAAATTGGTTTGACCTCAATCAGTTAACCTCAATCAGTTAAGTCTGATAAACCAGGATTATCTTAAACCAGTTTTGGCCATTTTGAAACTGTTTTATGTGCACTGAACTTTTGTTCTGGTACAGATTTAAACCTGTTTTTGATCACTTAAACCAGTTTATGTGTAATTTCTGTCCCTAGCCTATAGGTCCAGGGTCTGTCTGTCTCTGAAGTGTAGTGTTCCTGTCACAGTGATATCAGAGTGTTGTTCTTCTCTCTTTCTGTAATCAGCCTAAACCTCAGGCCCCAGCTGGAACTATTTCAGGACTAGATTGAGTCATCCCATAGAACTATAGGAAAAGCCTTCTTTCTCTCACGTTTCTCTCTTTTCCTTTGGCCAAAGCAGATGACAACACCTGTCTCTGTTGAATATGACACCACCAGCACTTTATCTATCACTCCTAGAATCTGCTCAAGATGTTCTCATGACTGCCACATGTTGAGTCTCTCCCAGTCTAATAGGGCTTTGTGTGGTCATGTTAACAAAACCCAAGAGTAATTGCTGTCCTTGCATCAACAACACGCACCATGCCTTTATCTTAGTTCTTTAGGCTCTAAATTTTTAGGCTGAATATTGTTGCATGTTTTCCTGTGAATGTGGATTTGAACCCTGGACTTTCACTGCTAAAAGTATGAACCTCAGCTGCTTGAGCTAAAAGGAAAAATATATAAAGGGCCTATATAAATGAAAAGGTTTTTAAAAAGTGGCAGGATCAAGAGCAAAAATTCTAAATGGTCTTGTTTTCTAAACATATATTTCATTTTGAATTTTCCCATAAAATAAAAATTAAAAAATGTAACAAATATCTTCTTTGCATTTTTTTAAGAGACAAAGTATTTTCAAGTAACTCTAAGTATAAAGTTCCTAAGACATTGTAGCACCCAACCTGTAAGTGCCTAAATTCTAAACTGGTGCCAATCCCTAATTCTTTGACCTTTAGGCTCTTAACTGCATTAGGCTCCTTTGAGAGTGCCAGTTTGAGTGATTTGGAGTTGGTGACTGAAAAGGGAGATTCACTTTAGTTCAGCTGGCCAAGTCTGGTGTGATTTGGAGAATTGTCCTGGATTCTGTCTTGCCTTACCTAAACTGCTATCCTCTGAAAATTAGGTTGAAATACAGGCTCTCCCTGGCATCTTGGCTGAGATAGGCTCTGATTTACAAGCAAGTGACACCTAATAGGTGTTTAATAATCATTTTTTGCAGCTGAATCACCAAGCAGCAAAGCATCAGCATAACACCCTACATCAGTTTGTCATCACCAGTTGCGTCAATCCCTACTTATGACCTCAAGGTGATATATCAGCCATCTAGTCTTGTTGCAGACAATGTGAATCTTTGGCAGAGTTGCTCTAAACCTCAACAAATGTGACTTCCTATTAACAATTTTTTCAGAATTTGCAGATGGATGAGAAGAATTTTGGGGGTGCAAAAGGCTGCGTGTCCATCTCTAGAGGAACTTTGTGAGTATCAGAAGAGAGATGCCAGCCAAATACACCCTACTGAAATCAGCATAACTGTTGCAGAGGTAAATGAGCATGGAAGAAGTGCCACTGGAAATATTTGGATTTATTTAGGGCTAGTACATCATGCTGGGAAAATACAGCAGTAGAGCCTCAAAAGCCAGGGAAGAGATATGGATGGAGGGGTGCATAGAGAATGTGTATCAGGCTATGTATGGATGAAGAACTACGTATGGGTATGGATAGATAGGAACCAGTATATTTATTTGATATTATCCATAAATTCATGATATATTTTCTGATCATTTTCCCATATTAAAAAAATAAACTCACTTCATTCCTAAAGGTAATTTTTTAATGAACGAATGTATCTTTGCTATATTTATGGCAGCGGTTTGTAAACTGTGAATGCTTCTCACATGCAAATGTTTAGACTCTATGTTAAAATATGGAAGAGCAGTGAAATGTTAGTCTATGCTAAATGTAAGAGGTCAGAATGGGTTATCTAATGGGTCTCTTGTTTTACACTTGATGAATTTGAAAAATAATATTCATGGAGCATTTGTCCCTACTAATATTTTTTAATGGCTGAGATAATTATTTGATAAAAATAACATATTTTGATGTATTAATTGGATAAATTCTGGTCCTGATGATTCCAATGTTAACATTTTCATTAGATTTTTTGTGATAAATTAGTCCTGAAATATTAGATAAAATCAGTATATTTTATCCAATAAATTCAGAGCATTGTTGAGCTTTTTATGTGATAATATCAATATAATCACAAAGCATTTACTTGATAAGATTGAGAAAAGAAAATTAAGGTAACAGGACTCAAAGAGTCCTCCTGAGTCTACCAATCTGATTCCCTGTTACACTGGGTGACCATATCACATATTTCATAGATTTCATAGACATTAGGGTTGGAAGGGACCTCAGAAGATCATCCAGTCCAGCCCCCCACCCAAAGGGCAGGAAGTCAGCTGGGGTCATAGGATCCCAGCAAGATAAGCATCCAATTTACTCTTGAAGGTGTTCAATGCAGGTGCTTAAACCACCTCCAATCGCAGGCTGTTCCAGACCTTGGGGGCTTGGACAGTAAAGAAATTCTTCCTTATGTCCATCCTGAAATGGTCTTGTAGTAGTTTATGACCATTGGACCTCGTCATCCCTTGGGGCGCTCTGGTGAACAAACGTTCCCCCAGATCCTGGTGGTCACCCCTGATAAACTTATAGGTGGCCATCAGATCACCCCTGAGCCTGCGCTTTTCCAGGCTAAAGAGCCCCATGGCTCTCAGCCTCTCATCATAAGGTCTGTTTTCCTGACCTCTGATCATGCAAGTGGCTCTTCTCTGGACTCTCTCAAGCTTCTCCACATCCTTTTTGAACTGCGGAGCCCAAAACTGGATGCAGTACTCCAGCTGCAGCCTCACCAAGGCCGAGTACAATGGGAGAATGATGTCCTGGGATTTGCTTGAGAAGCATCTATGGATGCAAGCCAACATTTTGGTTGTTTTACTAGCTGCAGCATCGCATTGCAGGCTCATGTTCATCTTGTGCTGGCTACCCTTTAGGATGTTGGCGTCAGCCAGTCCATTAAGGATGGCCTCTTTAATAAACTTTTCTAAGATCTTCCTCGGGATAGAGGTCAGGCTAATGGGCCTGTAGTTAGCCGGATCCACTTTCCTCCCTTTCTTGAAGATCTGCACCACATTGGCCTTCTTCCAGTCTTCAGGCACTACACCAGAGCGCCAGGAGTTTTCAAAGATCTGTGCCAGGGGCTGGGCTATGGTGCTCGCCAGCTCCTTGAGTACCCTGGGGTGTAGCTTGTCAGGGCCAGCTGACTTGAAGGTATCCAACTTCTCAAGATGTTCCTTCACGAGGTCAGCATTAATGGAGGGCAAGGGATCTCCCTCACCCGGACCTCCCTGTCCTGTAGCGGGCATGGGCGTCCCATGGGACTGATGAAAGACTAACACAAAGTACTCATTTAATAGGTTGGCTTTTTCCTGGCTGTCAGTTGTCAGTTGCCCCATCTGGTTCAGCAGGGGTCCAATGTTGCCTTTGCTTTTCCTCCAGCTCCCCACATATCTGAAAAAGGTCTTTTTATTGTCCTCGATGCTCAAAGCTAGTTGGAGTTCAGTTGCAGCCTTGGCTTTTCTGGTTTACTCCCTGCAGGACCAGACCAGTGCAGAGTAATCCTCCTTGGAGGTGAATCCTATTCTCCATCCTTTGTAGGCCTTTCTTTTTAGCCTCAGGAGGTCTGCTAGTTCCCTGGAGAACCAGAGGGGCTGCTGTGCCATCTTGCTGCCTTTCCTCCGAGATGGAATAGACTTAGCTTGTGCATTGAGGATTGCTCCCTTGAGGAGCAACCACTCTTCTTGAACTCCCCTCTCCCTGGGGTCATGATCCCTTACAGCCTCACTGACCAGCCTCCTGAGCTTGTTAAAGTCGGCTTTTCTGAAGTCAAGGACTTTTGTGTTGCTGACTGACTTGCCAGCTTTATGGCATCAATGCATAAAATTTTATGCATTTTATAGAATACTTTGTTTAAAAATATAAAAAATTGGGACTTCAGCACAATCAGGCATCTGATCTGGGTTAGGTTTTCCAAAAAAAGTCAAGCTATGTTACAGCTGTTACAAATATATATTTCTCATTGGAAATCTAGATGTAAACATTGCCATTTACTATTTCTTACACTTCCTTCTGTCTGGGCAACCATGAGTGTGTGTTCAATTGGCTTAGGTTATTTTCTGTCTATCTGGATATTTATATAGTAGTCCCAGTGTAGCATCAAAGGATCAAATTTTCAAGAACATTTCAATGCATAAGGATCTACGGGTGTATCTAGTGAGCTTCTCAAAAGGGCTCAGAGGATTAGATTGGAAAAAATAAAACCTTAAGTGCCTACAAGTTGAGTCCTTCAGTGTCTACATTTTTTATTTTTGTTCCTCAAAGTGGAATCCTGAAAGTAGAATTAGATGCTTAGCCTCCCAATGTACAAGGGGGCAGTTAGGGAATACAGAATGGGATTTTAAGAAAATCCACATGCTTTGTAGAGAGCTCCCTAAGCCTAGTCACCCAGCAATGCTGAGCACAAGGCAGGGTCTGAACACCTGGCCCTCTCTGGATCACAGACACCTTGTTCAGGACTTCAAGCAGGTGATTTAATTCATTCAGAATATAGAGCCCTCTGAATGGCCTGCCAAGGGTCCATGCTGACAATTATTCTTTTAATGAACTGAGCAGGGTTTGTTATTTTTCTTCTTAAATAGGAGCATTTAACTTGCAGCCTGAAAGCTGCACGCAGCCCCCAAAGTCACTCTTCATGATAACCTTCATGATAACAGCCTTTAAATATCTGAAGGGCTGCTATGAAGAAGAGCGAAAACACCTTTTCTCTTTTGTAGCAGAGAACAGGATGTGGACCAATGGCTTGAAGTTGCAGCAAAGTAGGTTTAGGTTGGATATCAGGAAAACTTTCCTCACTGTCAGGGCAGTGAGGCAGTGGACTAGTCTGCTGAGGGAAGTTGTGTTGAGGAAGAGGTTGGATAAGGGTTGGTCAGGGGTGATCTAGGGATGATCAAGAAGTAGCTATGCCGTTGTTATCCTGTGGGTATTTCCCATGCTTCTGGGCTTTGCTGATTGCTGCATCCTGCTAGGAAGGAATTTTTGCTATGTTTCAGGGTTTGTTTGGGGTTTTTTGCTTTCCTCAGGTTTAGTTGTTGACTCCAGTCAAGGCTGGGGATTTTGACCAGGATGTGCTAGTGCTCTTGCTGGGACTGAAACACAGAGGTCCCTGGCTAGTGGGTCTTTCCCCTCTACTCAGGGTCAGACCAATCACCATATTTGGGTTCACAATGGATTTCCCCCCCATGATCAGATTGGTATGGTCTGTGGGGATTTTTACTTTCATCTATAGCTGGGCAGGAGGAAAGAGCAGGAGAGAACATGGCCCTTTTCCTAGGATGTCCACCCTTCTTCTTGAACCTTTGTTCTTCTGTAGAAAGAAAGGGGTGCAAAATGCATGTGGCCAAGAAAAAGTGCAACTCTGTACCCTTCTGCTTAGGGCACTCCGCTGACTTGGGAGTGCTGAGTTCTTCTTCCCAGATCTCCTCTACAGAAATAGTATGGGGAGCAAGAATCAGAGTCCAAGACTTAGCTTTCCTACCTAATTGCCCCCAACCCCTGAGTTACAGTCAGATTACTTGTAGCTTTCTTCCTTTCGTTCATAGGGTCAGAATGTGGATCAGCTTCAGTGGGATGGGTGGAAGCTGCCCCTACCTGACTAGTCCATCAGTTGGTGGTTTGGGCACTCTCCTGGAAAGTGGGAGATCAATCTTTGAACACTATCAGCCTAAGGCTGGACTTTAACCCAGTGCTCCCACACCCCAGTGTGGCAGGCATACTCTGAGCATGTCTGCTGGATCAGACAGCATTTCTCAAAGCAGGTGAATTTGCACCCCACTGTAGTCAAGTCAGGCACTCTCACATATTAGGGGGCCTAACACCTACTTCCTAGTAAGCCACCTAAAATCCTGTTGGAACCACTGGGAGTTTAAGCAACTAAATCCCCTTTTTTTGTATCTTGCCATAAGACCTCAGCTGCTCAGACCAGGACAGCTCTTGGCATGCACAGAACATAAAACTATTAGCTACTGAGGAGGTCTACGCACCTCCAGCAATAGGCAGCTACTGAGAAGGGGCTTTTTGAGGTTGCAATTTTTAATTTAGGGGCCTCATGGCTGCCTAAGTCCTGCTTGGATCTAAACCTAGATGCCTAACCACTCTGATTTCAATGAGATTTATGACCTTTTCCAAGTTCTTTTCCAAGTTTTTAGCTGAGTAACTCCCAATGAGCACCAGTTTTAAAGCACTTTTGAAAATCTCACTGAGGACTTTATGGGTTGGCTTGAAGGTGAGTTAGGCATGTACATAGCTTTGAAGATCAGAATCATAATTCCTAGTAAATCAGTGGGCATTAGGCACCTGAATGCTTCTGAAAATCCCACTACTATGGACTTACCTGGATCTTTAGGCACTGAAGCAACTCACGGCAAAAAACAGATTTGCCATCAAAACACACCTGTGAGGTGAGGAAGAATTTTAAATTCTCATTTCACTGGAGTGGGGGATAAGTGACAGATTACATGATTTCCTTAGAGTTGCCAACAATTATGGGATGCCATAAAGCTAGGATTTGAATCCCATCTCCTAAGCTCCTGTGCAATGCCTCATTCACAGAGATGAAGGCTAGAACTTTCCTCAGAAGTGAGCTAGTTTCATTCTGTTGAATAAAAGAGGTCAAGGCTTGGTTTGCTTGTTCCTTGAGTGAGGGCCACATTTTTATGATTGGAAGATCTAGCCCCCAGTAACTCCTGATAAAAGTGGTCAAGACATCCTTGTTTATCTCTTACCATCTATATAACTTTTCTTATTCTTTTTGCCTCAGGATGTGTGTTTAAGGTGCAAGGTGACTTCATGGAAAGGGAAAACTATACCACAGTGACCAGCTTCCTTCTCCTAGGACTGAGTGTGTCTCCATTGGTCCAGTTCCTCCTTTTTTTCATCTTCCTGGCTGTCTATGGAACAACAGTGCTGGGAAACCTCCTCATTGTGGCACTGGTAGCCTGTGAGCACAACCTTCACACACCTATGTACTTGCTTCTGGGGAACCTCTCCTTCCTGGATTTCTGCTACTCCTCTGTCACAGCCCCCAAGATGTTGGTAGGCTTCTTTTTCCCATCTCAGACCATCTCCTATGCTGGTTGTGTGGCCCAGATTTTCTTCTTCCATTTCATTGGAGGTATCAAGATCTTCTTGCTTACCATCATGGCCTATGACCGGTATGTTGCCATCTTCCACCCACTGCGCTATATGACCATCATGAGCCATAGTGTGTGTGTTGGACTAGTGACAGCTTCCTGGGTTGGGGGCTTCATTCACTCCATTGTCCAGGTAGTCGTCATCCTCCAACTCCCCTTCTGTGGCCCCAATAAGCTGGACAACTTTTACTGTGATGTACCCCAGGTGGTGAAGCTGGCCTGTACCAACACCTTCACCGCCGAGCTGCTAATGGTGTCAAACAGCGGCCTGGTGACCCTTCTGTGCTTTGTGGTGCTGCTCATCTCCTACTCTGTCCTGCTAGCCAAGCTGAGGACACACTCCAGTGAAGGACGGAGCAAGGCCTTGTCTACTTGTGCTTCTCACATGACTGTGGTGACCCTGATTTTTGGGCCCTGCATATACATCTATGCTCGCCCCTTCCACTCCTTCCCCTTGGACAAGGCTGTCTCCCTTCTCTACACAGTCATCACCCCTGTCTTGAATCCAGTCATTTACACACTGAGGAATAAGGATGTGCAAATGGCTATGAAGAAGTTCAGAAAGATGAATATGTGATGCTGGGGTGGAAATGGACTTTTTTTTAGCCATTCAAAGCTTCTGTGTGCGTGTCCTAATACCCCTGACATGGGTATCTGGTCACTGTATCCTACTAGGTGGAAAGAAGACTCTTTTAATACATGTCCTTGATGTTTAAGAGCACCCCCCTACAGGCTGAAGTAGGAATTGCTTCTAAGGAAATTACATGTTGGATTAAGGACAAGAAGAGTCTGGATTTCCTACCAGGCTAGTTCCCTTCTAGTTTCCAATGTGGGTGCATGTCTCCATCTGTTTTAGGTGGCCAAGTGTCTCACTCTAGTGGATGAGACAGGAACTACCCCTATATCATTCCCAGCAGGGAACCCTTTCCATGCTGGGAATGATAAAGCTGTTAGTACAAAATACAAGGAGGGCCTGGATTTAAAAGGGGACAGGAATGGACCCCAAGATGGGATTTAGAATGGGACAGGAACTGGCCCAAGATTTTACCCTACTCTGAAGTACAGATGTAGATCCACCTCTATGGGATGGAGATGGAATCAAGGCAGTTTGTATCATAGATCTTAAAGCGTGGAGAGTCCAGTGGTTGGCCCTACTTAGTGGGAAAAAAATTCTCCTCCATGTGTCATATTCCCTTTATACAGATTCAGGTGGCCACGCCTTTTAGAGCCACCTTCTGGAGTCCTACAAATTTCTAATAGGTCTTGGTGTGAAATTGGCTTATCAGAGTTGGCTGGATCTTTCTCTGGGTTAATGAGAAGATTCATGACAGAACTCTCATGTTGCCCTGAACTGCTCAGTGACCATGTGATTAATCCATTGGATTGAGCTAAGACTATTTGAGCTGAGTTCCCAACTCTGTCCTTAACTCCTTGGGCAAGCTACTTAGCCTGGGATTTTCCAAGAGACCTAAAGGAGTTAGGTGCCTCAAAGCCTCAAATCCAAACCTTTGATGCCTTTGAGTTGTAACTCAACTTCCCTGTGGAGATAGTGCTCCTCTGATTTTGTTTTCCTCTGTTCATAGGTCTGGGCAGAGTCCCATTTGGGCTATACACTTGTTTGTTTGGATTCTCACATTCAATCACAATACAAGTAACATTTTGTTTATACCTTCCAGTATATATTTAGGATGAAAAAAATTTAATCTGTATCTAATAAGGGAGCCCAGGAGTTCTGGCTCTCAGTCCCTGCACTATAATAGATAAGACTCCACTCCCCAGCTAAGGATGGGAATAGAATCTTGTAGTTCTGCCTGATTTTCTACCCCTTCATTCCTCTTTACATGCTTTGACCAATAGTCCCTACAACATCCCAAAGTGGCAGAAGGAACCCAGGACATCAACCATCCAGTGAGGTATATCAGAGTTGAATGGTTATTTTTATTTTAATTCTTCCCATTTTGATGACTTTCAGAGAGAGAAAGAGTTACAGGGCTCAAAAGTACAAGGGCTAAACAAAGGGTCAGCAGACCCACAGCCCCAAAAAGCCCAGCAGAAACCCTCCTTACCCAGGTGTTTCAGGAGGGGAGGGGCTGTGAGCACCAACACTGGTATAAAGAAGAGCCCAGAACAGACAGGGGAAGGGAGCGTAGAACCAGAAGAAGGAGGGCCAAGCCAACGCACGCTGCAGGGAATAATCAGAGCAATGTGGAGAGCCGGTAGGAGACTCCTGCAGAGAGCAAGCTCCCCAGAGGGAAACTTTTTGTTTTTCTTCTGCTTGGGATGGAAGTCATGCTGCAGGACCAAGCGGCTGATCAGAATCCAGTGGAACGGGTGAGGGTGTAGGGGTGGCAGAGCCCTCAAGAACATAGGACCTCCTCGGGACAACAGTGGGACGACTAATGGGACTACACATCCAGGTACTGAACCAATTCCTTGTTACCAAGTCGTGGCAGGAGAAAAGTGTGGGTGTGTGGATCTCCAAATTGGAAACTGTCTTACTCGAGTTGGCCGGCAGGCGATGGCCTACAGGTCTGCAAGTGACAGAGATACTTGACAATGACCAGTGGCTTCATTTCAAACATAAGGATTGAGTTCACATGCTTGCTGACCTTGATGGAGTTGCATTGACTTAGACCAGGGGCAGGACAACAGAACCTGTGGTGGATAAAGGAGCCTGCAGTATGTGAAAGCCTGCATGGAATTTATGCCCATGGTCAGTATCTACATGTGTGCTTAATTGCAATAAGTGACCCTGGTATATGATAGTATTGTCCCCTACAGTACCATCTTACACTGGCATAAATTAGTTTACTTCAGCCTAATACCATGTGTAGATGATGACACTTTCCTCTGTAGCTAATTAGTCTATTCCACAGTAAAGTGCACATGCAGATGTGGCCATTATGATTAATATACTTTGGGAAACACAAAAGCTGTCAACAGTCAATACTGCCATTAGTTGGGTTCAGAGTTAATAGTGCACTGAGACAAATGGAAGAAGGTCACGTGTCTTTGGGTTGTTGCTACAGACTATTAACAAGCTCAGGTGCCTCCATCACTGTATTGATTGCACCTGGACTACATTTTGAAAGTTTCCTTTGCAAATGATATGTGTAGGAATTGTGAGCCAGAGCCCAGCTGGTTTATATTGGCTGTAGCAACATCAGAGTCAGTGGGGACAGGTCCTCACCTGATATAAAACAGTACAACTCCAGTGCAGTCTATTTAAGCAGCAGAAAGTAGCAGCCAGCCTTGTTTTTGGACTATTGACCCACAGCTACACAAAGAGCTAGCAGTACCTACTGCATTCCCTACTCCTCACGCTCTGTCCACATGCAGAGCTCACAGCTACACCTCCACATTGCAGCCTGGCAGAGCATAACAGTTTGATTGGACACTTTTGGCTGACAAAATCCCCTGTCAACTAGAGCCCTGCTAACAAATCCCAGGAGGGCTCACTCACTTCCCTGGCCTATCCCAGCATCCCTAGACATTTATGGAAGTTACCTGGCATAAGAAGAGCTGGCTACTGGGTCATAAATGACACTGGAGGAGAGGGAACAGCTGGAGATGAAATTCTGGTTTGTTGTTCCTGATCCTCTGCAGGTACCCAAATGAGGTGAGCTTAACCTGGTGGGATCTGTGTCAAAAATCCCATCTACTTTCTCCCTCATCCTTCCTCCTTCTTTAGCTATTCATCTCCCTCCCCCAAACACGAACATTTGTCACACCTCTGCTTAACTGTATGTGTCTTTCACTTTCTCTATATCCTCCTCCCCTTCTCTCCATCCATCTATCCATCCATCCATCTGTCTGTCTATCACTGAGCCAGTGTGGAGGGGACCAGTCTGGCTGAATGGAAAGAGCTGATCTGGGGGACAGGAATGAGAAGTCCATAGAATGAGGAGCTTGTCGGAGATGAAGGGGAAGGGCAGGAGCACTGGGTCTATCAGGTCCAAGGAGTTGACTGAGAAGGGAAGGGGAGACAGGACTGGCTAAGCTGGGGACAGCAGGGAAGCTCACACTGGAAAAAGTGGTCTGTTCTGTTGCAGCCATTATACACATCTGGTTTTGTTCCTTGTTTTGGGTAAGAAGAAAAGAAGCCCACTGGCTCAGTCACTAGCTGGGAAGTGAGGAGATTTGGGTACAGCACCAGTTTCAGCCACAGACTTACATACCCTTGAGCAAGTCTCAGTCTCTCTCACACTCCCCCAAAGCAGAATGGGGTAATGACACTGACTGGAGAAGACTGGTGACGATAATTCCCATAGGATCATAAAGGATTAAAGACCTCTGGTAATTTGGGAACCACATCAGGACCCAGATAAATGGATTTCAGTGCTAGGGGTAGTCTCCTTGCTGAGGACCCTGTGCCTGCTAGAGTCCTTTGGCATGGTGCTAGGATGTGCTGAGTGATTGGGATTGAGTTCTGGGGAAATCCTTGTTCTGAAATTTTGCCAAAACATCGCCTCTGATGGGGTGTTCTCTTTGTCTGCCCCTGTCTGTCTCATCTTCTCACATCTCCACGTTATGCCTAAAACCTCTATGTCCATCTTTTTCCTCCTTTTGCATGTCCACATATGACAGGCTTACCTACTCGAGCTCCAGTGTGTCCAGGGGCTCAAGAATTCTCAATTTCAATTGGTGGAGCAAATCCACCAATCAGAAACAAGCTGGGGGAAAGTGGGCACTGCCCCTTTCCCGAAGGGAGGGGGAGAGGAGCTCCCCGACTAGCCTGTGGACTGCAGTGCGGCAGGTCCGCTGGACTTCAGGGGCAGAACCCCAGAAGCATAAAGAAGGAGAGTGTGCTTGGCATGCTGGGGAGAAGATGCAGCAAGGGACAGCAAGGAGAGAGGAGCTCCGGCAAAAACTGTCCTCGGGACACCACCTGAGCCTCAGTGGTGCGCAGATTGGCACAGGGTGCTCAGGCTCTGGGAGCCGCTCGAGGGGGCTTGAGCCTGCGAACCCGGCAAATGGCTGGGTGGGCAGTGCGTGGATCGGCGCATGGAGAGCCAGCCCTGGGAGCAGCTCAAGGCTATTCGGGCCCCACCCAGCATGCAAGTCGGCACAGGGAGAGCTGGCCCTGGGAGCAGCTCAAGGCTGCTTGGGTCCCACACAGTACACAGCTCAGCGCAGGGAGAGTTGACCTCAAGAGCAGCTTGAGGCTGTTGAAGTTAGCCCTGGCTCTAGGCCGAGTAACCAGAGTCCTGCAGAGTGGCTCCACATTAAACTAAAAAAGCCCTGGTACCCAGAGGAGGGAGAGGAAAGGGAAAGACCCCCAGCATGAGGCCAGAGAACTGGAGCCAGTAAGGGCTTGGCTCCTGAAGGAGCACCCTGGATGCCCAGTGCAGGTACCAGGCCATCAAGAGGAGCCGGAGGCATCGCCGGAGAGAGGCCCTTGTGGGACTGGTCACCAGAGGACAAGCCTTGTCTGCTTCAGAGTGGGAGCATGAGTTTCTGGGGAAGCAGCTCCCACAGGGGAGGCAGGCTGGGAGAGGAGGGTCTGCAGGCTCCACCCTTCTTCATTGTAGGAGGAGACATGTCCACATCCCAGGGCCCTACAAGGGAGGGGCTCCAGGGAACACCTCATATTTTGTGATTGATGTTGTTTCATACTGTAGAGATTAATATAGTTATAGGTACTCCTCAAGGGGGTTTATATGGGTTTATCTCTCTTTATTACCTATATGTGTTTACTGCCTATTATTGGAACTTGCCTGTATTGTTGCCTGTGTACGTCTATTGCATTGCTATCTCAACTTACCTGGGTTTATGTAAGCTGATGCTTATATGCATTTATTGTGTTGATGCCTTGACTTACCTGTTCCAGGGTGTTAATGTTCATCTGTGCAGGGAGTTAATTATTGCCTATGCTGTGAATCACCTGTTCTATGTTTTGCAGTCACTCAAAATGGTGCAATGTATTGATTGCAGTGTATTGTGTAAGGTGTCACATACTACTTCTACTGTAAATATTTAATGTCTATTATTTATATTTATTTTGTATAGCAATAAATTTGTATGTGGTTAAGTGCTTTGTCCTGGCCTGGCTCAATAGAGAAAAGAGGCAACTGCTCCCTAGTGACAGGCCGCTCTCACAGCACTCTTGCCTGACCACCCCATCCCTTCCACTTGCAGATGGAGCACACCCCTGGGTGTACCCTGGCTACACACATATACAGTTTGATCTCTTGTCTTTTATCATTGGGGCTTTCTAGCTTTCAGTGAGATTGCAGGTGGTATAGAGAAACTGAACTAGACAGCTACTAGTTTCTCTGTTAACAGCAGCAGTATGGAGCACTATGTGGGCAGAGCACTTGCTTGGCTATTATCTTTAAGAAGTCATGGAGATCAGGTGAGGTCCTGGATGACTGGAAAAGGTCAACTATAATGCCCATCTATAAAAAGGGGAAAAAAGTTGATCTGGGGAATTAAATATCAGTCAATCTGATCTTCATTCCCAACAACATTATGGAGCAGATCATCAAGCAATCTATTTCTAATCACCTAAAAGAAAACAAAGTGATCAAAAACCGTTCATATGGATTTATCAAGAACAAGTCAAGCTCGACTAACCTGATTTCTTACCAGGATGAGATGAGGGGCTTCGTGGAATGGGAGGGAGCAGTAGATGTGATGTATACCTTTAGCACCACTTTTAACACACTCTTCTATGACATTCTCATTTGTAAGATAAGGAAATACAGTCTAGATTAAACAATTGTAATGGGGGTACATAACTGATTGGATTATTATGCTCGAAGAATACTCATCAATGGCTCAATATCTGACTGAGAAATGGTATCAACTCAGGTTCCTTAGAGGTCTGCCATGAATCTGGTACTATTTAATATCTTCTATAACGATTTTGATGCCGGGACTGAATGCATAGTTAGCAAATTTGCAGATGACACCAAGCTCAGTGGAACTTCAGACATTTTAAAGGACAGGATTAGGATCCAGAATGAACTTGATAAACTGAAAAAATGGTCAAAATTAATTGAATGAAATCCAATATGGACAAGTGCAAAGCCCTGTACTTATGATGAAACAGCCAAATGAACAAATACATAATGCGGGGGGGGGCATGGGGAGGCATGAACTGGGTTGACTGTACTTTGTACTACAGGAAGCAACCCCCTGGTACTGAAATCAAGCATGTTCTTGTTGCAAGAAACACCAATACCACATTGGATTATGTTATGAGGAGTGTTGCTTGCAATCTGAGGGAAGTGATTCTTTTATTCCAGGGTAAGTGATGTCTTACCTGCAGCACTGTGTTCAATTTTGGACACTGCATTTCAAGAAAGACCAATTTCAAAGAGTCCAGGGGAGTAATAAAAAAGTTTAGAGGGCTAAAAAACATAACTTATTAGAAAAGGTTGGAAGAACTGGGAGTTTGTTAGGGAGTTTGCCTGGAAACTCTCTCTGCTTTCTTCACTGTAAGCTTGGTGAGAGGAAACAGGTTAGCAAGGAAAAGGGAACCTTTTGCAACCAAGGAGCAGCAAACTGTCCAGCTTACAGTTTGCTAGTGAAGGTCTACTTGAAAGAGGGGCAGGCAGAGAGAGGTGGTGGATCAAGTGACCCAGAGAAATGGCTGAAGGATGCTGCAATGCCAGAGGCACTGCCACTGCCAGCTGTTCCTCTGTTTGCACCTGTGAAGTGTCTGTCCAGGCAGGGCTGCCCACCATTGAGGCTTCTACCCAGCTCCTGGTTTGGTGCTGTGGAGACCAAGGCTTGCAGGTTCCTTCCAGTGACAGCCAGGTGGGGGAGTGCCTTGAGGTGTGAGTGGTGCCTCCTGGTGGTGTGTCTCAGGGAGCAGGCAGGAGAGCTACAGGAGGAGGTTTATAATCACCATCCACTTCTCGGATTGTGGTGGAAGGACTGTCAGAGGCAGCACTAAAGAAGGAAGACATGGACTCCCAGGAAGGTGGAAGCTGGAAGTTTGTAACATCTGGCAGCAAGCAGAAAGCTTCAGCTCCATCTGCAGCGATTTGCCTGAAGAACTGATATGGCACCCTACCAGCAAAGGAGGAGTAGTGCATTCTGGTGATGGAGAAGGCCTCACCAGGCATCCCCAAGATGGGAGGATCGAGACCACTGCCACCAACTCCCTTCTATGAGGGATGGAAGCATCCACCTGCCAACCTGGCCTGTTGACTTGGGAAGTGCTGCTTGCCCAGAGCCTGGATCCAAGATGTCATAGAAGAATTACTGAGAGTCATCCAGCCCTCTTTCTACTACCCCATGCTGCTCATGCATGTGGGCATCAATGATACTGCTAGGGGTGACCATGAGCTGATCAAAAGTGACTACAGGGCTCTGGGTGCAAGGGTAAGGGGGAGAGGGGCTAAGGTGGTGTTCTCCTCAATCCTTCCAGTCAAGGGGAAGGGCCAGGGCAGAAATGGATGCATCCTGAAGATCAATGCATGGCTGCACAGATGGTGTCGCCAGCAGGGATTTGGCTTCTTTGACCATGGGATGTTGCTTTAAAAATAAAGATTGCTAGGAAGAGATGGGATCCACCTGACAAAGAGGGAAGAGCATCTACACAGACAGGCTCACTAACCTAGTATAGAGGGCTTTAAACTAGGCTCTCTGGGGGATGGAGACCAAAGCCCTGAGATAATTGAGCAACTGGGTGACCTGGAGGAAATGGAAGCAGGAAGGAGCAACAGGGAAGGCCTTCTCATTCTTCCTGAGAAGTTGAACAAGCTAGTTACCTCAGGTGTCTATACACAAATGCAAAGAGCCTGAGAAACAAGCAGGGAAAACTGGAAGTCTATGCACAGTCACAGAGCTATGATGTAATTGGAAAAGCAAAGACTTGGTGGGAGTTCACATAACTGGAGCACTGTAATGGACGGGTACAAGCTGTTCAGGAAGGACAGGCAGGGGAGAAGAGAGGAAGGGTTGTGCTTTATGTTCAAGAGCTGTATTATTGCTCAGAGCTCCAATATGAAGCTGGAGACAGGCCTGTTGAAAGTCTCTGGGTTAGAATCAGGGGGGAGAGCAACATGGGTGATATCATGGTGGGTGTCTGCTATAGACCACCAGACAAGGAGGAAGTGGTAGATGAGGCTTTCTTCAAATAGCTAGTCGAAGTTTCCAGATCACAGGTCCCAGTTCTCATGGGAGACTTCAGTCACCCTAACATCTGCTGGGAGGGCAATACAGCAATGTACAGGCAATCAAGGAAGTTTTTGGACAGTACTGGGGATGATGCAAGTGTTGCAGAGCCTAACTAGAGGCTGAAGTACTCAATGCCTTTTTCACCTCACCTGCTAGAAAACTGCATCTGGCAGCAGAGTTTGGGGAGAAGGTGAGCAGCCAACAGTGGAAAACAAACAGGATAGGATCTATTTAGAAAGGCTGGATGTGTACAAGTCCATTAGGCCAGATGTGATGCACCTGCTGGTGCTGAGGGAGTTGGCCAATGTAACTGCAGAGCCACTGGCCATTATCTTTGAAAACTCGTGGCAATTGGGAGAGGTCCTAAACAATTGGAAAAGGGGAAATATAGTGCCCATCTTTAAGAAAGGGAAGAAGCAGGATCTGAGGAACTCCAGATGGGTCAGCTTTATCTCAATCCTTGAAAAAATCATGGAGCAGGTCCTGAAGGAATTTATTTCTAAGCTTACTTACTTCTTGGAGTAAGAGAAAGTGATCAGGAACAGTCAGCAAGGATTCACCAAGGGCAAGGCATGCCTGAAAAACCTGATTGCCTTCTATGAAATGACTGCCTCTGTGGATGTGTTGGGAGTAGTGGACATGATATACCTTGGCTTTAGCAAGACTTTTGATAGTCACCTACAACATTCTTGCAAGCAAGCTATGAAAGTCTGGGTTGGATGAATGGACTGTAATATGAATAGAAAACTGGCTGGATCATCAGGCTCAGAGGGTAATAATCTATGGCTCAATGTCTAGTTGGCAGCTGGTATCAAATGGAGTGCCCCAAGGGTTGGTCCTGGGGCCAGTTTTGTTCCAAATTGTCACCTATGATGTGGAAGATGGGATGGAGTTCACCCTTAGCAAGTTTGCAAATGATAGGGCTAAGATTCAGTGAGATCTCAACAAATTGGAGGACTGGACTAAAAGAAATCTCAGATGGTTCAATAAGGACAAGTGCAAAGTAAGTCCTGCACTTATGACAGGACAATCCCATGCACCAGTACAGGCTGGGGACTGACTGGCTAAGTATCAGCTCTGTAGAGAAAGACCTGGAGGTTGTGGTGGACAATAAGATGAATATGAGTCAGCAGTGTACCCTTATTGTGAAGAAGACAAATGGTATACTGGGCTGCATTAGTAGAAGCATTGCCAGCAGCTTGAGGGAAGTGATTCTTCCCCTCTATTCAGCACTGATGAGGCCACATCTGGAGTACTGTGTCCAGTTTTGGGCCTCCCATTACAGAAAGGAAGTAGACAGATAGGGGAGAGTCTAGTGGAGGACAACAAAAATGGTTAGGGGGCCAGGGCACATGATTTCTGAGAAGAGGCTGAGGGAACTGGGCATATTTAATCTGGAGAAGAGAACATTAAAGGGAGTTAACAGCAACCTTCAACTACCTGAAGGGTGGTTACAAAGAGAATGGAGGTAGACAGTTCGCAGTGGTTGATGAAAAAACAAGGAGCAATGATTTCAAATTGCAGAAGGAAAGATTTAGGTTGGCTAGTACGAAAAAACTCTCATGAGAAGGGTGGTGAAAAACTACCTAGAGACGTGGTAGAATCTCCAGACTTGGACGTTTTAAGGCCCAGTTCAAGAAAGCCCTGGCTGGAAGTAGCTTTACGTGGCCATGTCTACACAGGACACTGACTGTGCAGTAACTCCAGTTATTGCAGTCATTTGGCACTTGTTTAAACAAGTACTAAATGACTGTGCAGTAACTGGAATTACTGGACACTAGTGCTGTCAAACGGCTTTTAGGTGACACTGGCTGTAGTAGCTCATTACTAGTGCACTATAGCATCACATCATGACTCCTGCTATGTGACGCTACTGCACAGTAGTAATGAGCTACTGTGCAGTCAGTGCCTTGTGTAAACACAGCCAGTATGCTGCAGTCTATAGCCTTTACAGAATCTCTCGTTCTGCTCCTTCCTACATGCTCACTTTTAGTTTTGTCATCCTCTGTGTACCTAAAATGGCTCTTGACTCCTTCAATCACTGCACTCCCTCTCTCTCTCTCTCTCTCTCTCTCTCTCTCCCTCCCTCCCTCTGTCTTCCAGCTCATCTTGGCTGTCTTTATGGAACTCAAAAACTGCACAGTGAAAAAATTTGTCCTTTTGGGCTTTTCCCACTCTCCAGAGCTGAAGCCCCTCTTCTTCTTCCTCCTCTTCCTCTTGTACCTCATCACCATCCCAGGCAATTTCCTTATCGTGGCCACCAGAGCTTCCAAACCTCAGCTTCAAACTGCTCTGTATTTGTTTCTGGGGAACCTCTCCTTCCTGGATTTCAGCTATATCTCAGTCATGGCCCCCAAGATGCTGGCAGACTTCCTTCTCCCACCTCAAACCATCTCCTATGGGGGCTGTGTGGCTCAGATCTTCTTATTCCACTTTTCTGGGTGCACAGAGATCTTCCTTCTCACTGTCATGGCCTATGACTGGTATGTAGCCATCTTCTACCCACTGCGCTATGTGACCATCATAAACCGTGGTGTGTGTGCTGGGCTGGTGACAGCATCCTAAACTGGGGTCTTCATTAGGATTGTGCGAGACTTCAGACCATGCTTTGGATCTGGAGAAGCATTGGACACTTTAGCATCTGAAGCAGCATGTCCAGATTGAAGTGCTGGCTTCAACTAAGTGATAGATATTTCATTGATTCCCCATTATACCCTATGGCCAGATCTCCAAGGCAGCTCTGAAGCTTCAGAGCCACTTTGGCCAGATCGAAGTGGGAACCCGGTCCGGAGCTCCGGATCGGATCCCTGGCATCCAAAGCAGCCAGAGCCAAAGCCAGATTGAATAACTGCCTACTCGCACAGGCCTAGTCTTCATCCGCTCCATTGTGCAGGTGGCCGTCATCCTCCAGCTCCCCTCCTGTGGCCCCAACAAGCTGGACTACTTCTACTGTGATGAACCCCAGGTGGTGAAGCTGGCCTGTACCAACACCTTCACAGCTGAGCTACTGATGGTATCAAACAGTGGCCTGGTGACTCTTCTGTGCTTTGTGATGCTGCTCATCTCCTCCTCTGTCCTGCTGGCCAAGCTGAGGACATATTCCAGTGAAGGACAGAGCAAGGCCTTGTCTACTTGTGCTTCCCACATTACTGTGGTGGCCTTGATCATTGAGCCCTACATCTACATCTATGCCCACCCCTTCTGCACCTTCCCCATGGACAACGCTGTCTCTGTTATCAACACCGTTATCACCCCCATGCTGAACCTAGACATTTACACATTGAGGAACAAGGATATGAAATCAGCTACAGGGATACTCTGGACCCAAATATGGCATTGTTGGTAGAAACAGGGGCTTGATAGTGACCTGGTAGACTTTCTCATGGGGTTCTAAAGTATTGATATTTTTATTTATTATATTAAATCAGTAGTATCTAGGAGCTTACCCATAGACCAAGGCTCCTTTCTGGTGGACACAAGCGTATTGCAATGATGTCCTTTAAATGAAGTTATTAGGATCTAATTAAACATTGTATTATTGGAATACTTTACATCCCAAACAGAAAATACCAGACCTTTTCACAGAAAAAGTCCCCCAAACACAGATCTCCCTTGGGGCTGGGAACTACAGAAACACGTGCCACAGATAACGAGTGAGGAACACAGATTCACATAGGAGACTGTATTTTGGTGCACATCACTCCCACAATTCACTGCACAAAGCAGCTGACGGCGGGCTTCCAACACACCAATTGCATGAAAATTGATTTACCTCACATATAATGAATTTTTGGTATAAAAATGGTCATCGCATAAGAGCGAATTTGCACATAAAGAATCCACATAAAGCAAGGGAAACCTATAACAATAGAATTATAAGAGACTTGCAGTGAAAAACTATAAATAATATTTTTGGTGAAATCACTCAAAAACCAATTGCCCTGCACCCTCTCCCCCCGTCCCTGAAAAACTGTTTGGAGAGAAAAAAAGAAAAAATCTTTTTAGCTAAAACCCCAAAAAAACCCAAAAAAAAACCCCCCCCCCCCCCCCCCCCACACACACACACACACACTCATATATAGGCACTAGTCGGCAGCACAAGGGCCAGGTTCACATTTTGGGGTACCTCATAAATTATACCCATGGCTCGAGCCCCCATCCAGAAATCTGGAAACACTAAATCAATTACTAGGGTGTCTGACATAAACAAAAAAAACCCTCCTCACAAGCAGTGTAAACACAAGAGATTTATTACAGAAAACAGATGCAAATCCAGATATCAGAACGGTTATATAATCAAATGCAATATAAACCAGTACTAACTACAAGACACAGTCTGTAGGTTGCGCTGTGCCAGGGAAAGCTGCTAGAGATTGTGGGACCTTCTGTGGAGCAAGGAGCCCCTCGTTGCTCTTGCAGGAATGGTAGCATGCCAATCTTTGCTCCCCTGGAGAGGCTGTATGTGAGAGTGGGAAGTGACTGTGGATCCAGACAGCATGCACGCATCCCAAAATTTCTGGGCTGGTTTATATGACCTGCTGAAACAAACTGCAGGAAAATCTCCAAAAGGAGCCAGGTTGATTAACAGCTCATATGGTTTGACTAGAGCAAAGGACTATCAAAGAAACAAGGGGAAAGACCAGGTAGGCCTGGGCCGCAGGTAGTTTGGGTCACAGCTCCATGGGAGCAGAAAGTTGCAAACCTCAACCTTGATCCTGCAAACTGGCAGCATTAGAAACTCCCAGGTTTCAACCCTGTTTAAACTGCTAGGCCTAACTCCTGGCCAGAAAACCCAAAAACAAATTCTCTTTTCCCCAATATTAATCCCTTAAACCTTCAAAAGAAAAAGAGGAAAGAAAAGGAGAAGAGAGGAGTTCCTAGACACTAAAACAATTCTTCTTCTCTCTCCCCTCTACCTGGGTTTTCCTGTCTGCTATCTGCAACTCCTTCTCCCTTAGAGGAAACATCACTCTTCAGCAGCTGGTAGCAACTTCTTCCCCACCCTGCCAAACCAGCCTAGCTCACCTTACATCCCTTTTGCATGACAACACCCTGGCCTTGTCTGGTCAGGGAGCACTATACTGCAGTCTTTCTCCCAACCAATCCCCCTAAAGAATCCCCTGCATCCTCTGCCCAAGGAGGCCAGAGGGCTTTACATATTTTGCCCAGATACAGGCCCCACCCAGCTTTCCATGTGCTGCCATCCTGCCCACATCAATATACAATGACCAAATGTGTGGGTGTTACACACACACACACTTTTTATGAGCCAAATGTTGAACATATTTATATATATTCATGGCAGCTGCGCAGAAAGATTTAGGCACCTAAATGCTGTCTAATATCCAGTGTCAGTTCCAAAATGAAAATTTTAAAGCTTTACATCCCCACTCAGTTGCTACATAACCTAGAGGTGGCTAAAGTCTATAGGTGCCTGGTTTCATCAGTGGAATTCCTTAGGTGCCTGGGGACTGCTGCTGGACATGCCCAGAACAACCTCATTTTTGACAGCTCAGCACTGTACAGCCTCGACCCCAAGACCCTTGGGGAATGACAAACTAGACAGTCCTATGCCTGTGGTGCTTGATCCTTTCACAGTGGGCTACCCAGGACATAGTCCAAGGAGAAGGCTGTGCCCCTCCTTCCCCCTCTAGAACAGTCAGGAAATGCAGGAGCCCAGGACTCTTCTTCCCGAGGGAATCTGAATCCACCTCTGTTCCTTTGAGGAAATGTCCTGTAAGCATCAGACCAGGGGTAGAAAAAATGTGGCTTATGAGCCTCATGTGGCTCCTGTCCAGGCTATAGGCAGTCCATAAAAGGCAGCTCTCTGTCTGTTCATTTATTACAGCCAGAGAGCCAGGGTCCCTCTTATGCTCTTCCTCTAGCTCAGGGCTGTCCAGCTTATAAGTGGCCCGGGGCCACATACTGCATGGGCCACACCACTGGGGAGTGTACCATTGCAAACCATGGGTCCCAGAGCTGAAACGCCCCCTTTCTCCCCACTGCATTGTATTGTGTAGCTGCCCCAGCCCCAACCCTCAATGTCCCTGGCCACAGGCATGGCCAACCCTGTGAGCTGCAGCACACCATACCACCCCATGGGGTGGGAGCAGGAGGGGGAGCTTGGAGCCCCTGGCTTCTCCTGCAGCTGGAGCAGTAGGGAGAATAGCCACTGGCTGGGAGCCCAGGGACTGCTAATTAACTCTTTGCAGACCATATATGACCCACAGGTTTGAGAGCCTTCCTGTACCTGAATGTATCTTCCATTCTGTTCTGCATCATGACCCAGGCTCAAGAGAATGCCCCACTGCTCCAAATAGCCTGGAGCCCAGTGCTTGGAGTAGTCTTTTGGGAAATACGGGCTTGAATCCCATCACGCAAAGGAGGGCTGAGCACCCAAGTTTCCCACTTCATTGACCAGCACTCTGCCCACTAAGGTACTTCATGAAGTAGCTTTTTGGCCTTTTTGAGAATATGACTGCAGGTGCCGGCTCTCAGGAGAGCAACATGAACTGTGATCTCTGGGTGGATAGAGGTGTCAAGGCCCCAAAGAGGTGCTGGTGTTCAGACATAGGTGTATACCTGCTTTTTTTGCTCAGCACACTGCCTGCTTTGGATCCCATTCAGAAGCACCTTATTTTCCCCATGTACTGTATAGGCACCTGACTTTCCCCATGTACTGTATAGGAAGCTCAGAACAGGCCTGGGAACCCTGCCAGATGGATCAGGTGCTTAGAAGTCAGGCACTCCAGTGTGTCTTTTAGGCACCAAAGTCCTGCCCTGGATCCAACCCTAAATGTTTCAGATTTCCACCATTTGACTCCAGATACTTCCTGCTTCAACACTGAAGAGTTTGTTGGCCTTGGGCCTCTGAAGTAAAATCAGTTTAGTTTGTCACTTGTTATTAATTCCCTCTGAAACCACACTTCCAGCTGCACCTGGCTGAAAGCCCCACTGTAGCAATATTCTGTTGCTATGTCCCACATAATGAAATCATTCACTGATCCTAACATGAGTTTATATATCATCAGAAGCAAGGGATGAAGACACAGACCAATGGCCAATGCCTCAAGATCATCACGGGTCTTCTCTTCATTATTTCATGGGAGGTGAGTAAATGATAAACCCCTTAAAAGGAACAATTATTTGTTGCTAGGTTCATCTCCAGAAACCTGAGTCCATGGTTTCCATTTTTCAATATCAGTAACAGGATATATCTGAAGCTGAGTGCCCCACCCCACCACCCCAAGAGTTTTGATCTCTCAGACTGTATTTCTTATACTAGTAACAGAATTTAGGGTCTTGACTCTTCCCTTTCCTTGCTTTAAGTCTGCACTTACTTAAAAAGTCTGAGTAGTCCAGACTTTCTTGCCTCATTGTTCTAACCCTATAGCTCCATCCCAGAGCCAAAGACAGAACCCAGGGGTCCTGATTCACAGCTCACGTTGCTTCAAATCAACAGCCCCCACTTCTTTCTGAGAGCTAAAGACAGAATCCGAGTGACATAATTCATATGCCCCATGCCCTAACCCTCTGTAATGCTTGAACTAGAAAGAGAAACTGGGAGCCTTAAACCTCAGCTCCCTAAGTTTCCCTAGACTTGTTATGAAGAGGAAATGAGAAAAATGGTTCTATTTAGACAGGTGATGAATAGGTGGGGGTGTATTGGGCAGGTACAAAGGTACAATAGGCTATCAAATGTAACTAATCTAAATACAAGTATGGTGATACTGAATCAAACCAAAAATCCACAAAGTCCAGGCATGCACTGCTGATCGTGGGTAGCCTCAGATGCTTCAGAGGAAGGGGAGAAACATGACAGAATATGACAGCAGTGCCATATGATAAATGAAAGGTCCATTTACTTCAGTGTCTTGTCTCTGACAGTGATAGCATGTGATTTAGAGGAAGAGCATATGAACAGGACACGTCTGCAGTGACAACATTTTTGTCAACTTTTATAATGAGAAGTAGGATCTTCTTGATGTAGCAGGGTTGAAGTGTTGTTGTATCTGTGATAGTCAAGAAAATGTCTGAGGGGCAAGGATTTTTTGTGATATCTCTTATTGGACCAACTGTGTAGTTGGGAGTGCTGTTGGACAAGCTTTCAAGCCTCAAATGCCCTTTTTTAGGTCTGAGAGAGAGGATGAGCTAATATCAGAAAAAAGACTCCATGCAAATTCAAACAGTCTGCTTGAAGGGATGAAGGAGGACTGTGAACTAGGAGTGAAAAGGTATTAACAGGAGCCTTTATGAGATAAAAGAAGAGCAGAAAAATATGCAATCTAGTGTTAGTGCTAGTTATTACCTGTGAAGTGCAAGGAGATTTTTGGCCATATTTATAGGTTGTAATAGGCCATAAAACCACTGTTTATATAAAGTCCAGATTTTTTAATTATTCAGTAGAGTTATGAATTTCTGTTCCCAAACCCATTTTCTGGAGATTTTTGGTAATTTCCTTTTGAACATAAAGATTGTGAGGTTGGAGAAGGACTGATTGTTCTGTGCAGAATGTGCTGCTGTTGGTGTTCGTGTGTCTCTGTCTGTCTTTCCAAGTCTCTGTAAATGCATCATCTTGCTGTGTTCTCAGTCTCAGTGAGTCCAGCGTCTGCCCAAGTGTAGCAGGCCACTGGACAAACACACCAGGTTCTGTAGGTAATGTGCACAAGGGACTGAAGTGTTTAGCATCACATCTACCCACCTTTTATTCTCTAGATTGAATATACTCATGTACCACTGAGTTGATTCTAATGTGGGACTCAGGCTCACTCAAACTCACCAGGTGGTCAGGAACAGCCAACATAGCTTCACCAAGAGCAAGTCATGCCTGATCAACCTGACTTCCTTCTATGATAAGGTGACAGGCTCTGTGGATGCAGGGAGAGTAGCGGCTGTGATACATACCTCGACCTCAGCAAAGCTTTTGACACTTTCTCCCATGACATTTTCATTAACAACTACAAGCTAAGAAAATACAGACTAGATGGAAATACTGTAAGGTGGACACATAATTGGTTGGATCATTGTGCTCAACGAGTAGTCATGAATGGTTCACTGTATATTTGGAGGGAGGTTTCAAGTGGGGTTTCCCAGGGGTCTGTGCGGGGTCCAGTATTGTTTAATATTTTCACTACTAATTTGGACTACGAGATTGAGTTCATGCTTAGCAAATGTGTATACAATACCAAGTTGGGTGGAGTTATGGACTCTCTGGAAAGTAGGGCTTGGATCCAGAATAACCTGGATAGACTGGAGAAATGGTCCACAATCAAGCAGATGAGAGTTAGCAAGGACAAGTGCAAAGTACTGCACTTGGGACAGAATAATGGCATGCACAAATATAGATTAGGGAATGACTGCATAGGGTGAAGTACTGCAGAGAAGGACCAACTGGTTACTGTAGATCATAAACTGAATATGAGCAAACAGGGTGCTCTGGTTGCAAAAGAAACCAACAGCATCCTGGATTGTTTTATAAGCAGTGTCACTTGCAATTCAAGGGCAGTGACTCTTCTACTCTGTTCAGCACTGGGGAGGTCTCACTTGTAGTAGTGTGTCCAGTTTTTGGCCTGTACATCAAGAAGGATATGGATGGTTTAGAAAGAAACCAGCATAGAGCAACAAAAATGATGCAGGCCCTGGGAGGAAAGACTTTTAAGGAAAGGCTGAAAGAGTTAGGGTTATTTAGTTTGGAAAAGAGAAAACTGAAGGGGGATTTGATAACACTCCTCAAATACCTAAAAGGTGATTATAGAAAAGATGGAGATGGGCTTCTCTCTGTGGCCGTAGGGGACAGAACTAGGAGCAATGACCTCAACTTTCAGCAGGGGAAATTTAGATAGGAGATTAAGAGAAACTTCCTGACTGGGTTGGTTCAAGCAGTGGAACAGGCTATCTAGGGAAACTGTGGAGTCTCCATCCTTGGAAGTATTCATGAGCAGGTTAGACAGATGTTTGACTGGCATGGTATAGTCATGGCTGATACTGCCTTGAGCAAGGCACTGGACTAGATGACTTTGTGAGGTCCCTTCCAGTCCTACTTTTCTATTATCTCTGGAGCTGAAACAAAGCACTTTAACTGCTTTGCCTCCAAAATCCAGCATTCGAATGAGTGCCCCAGGTCTAATTCAGTGAAAAAGTATTCTCATTTTAGCAGGCTGGAATTTGCTGCCTTTTAGATTATGCATACAGATATTTTAGGCTTGTCTATTTGTAGCTCCAAGTCAAGAGAACTTTGGACAGAAGGCAGAAAATTTAAAGTTGAGCCAAGAAAAAAATTTATAACACAAGGAGAAGGTACTATGGATCATTCAAGAATAAGAGATCACTTTGAGACTTAGAAGTGTTCAAAAAGAGGTTAGAACAGGAGGAGGTGGGAGCTAGGATTCATGAGTTCTAGTCTGAGCTTTGGGAGGAAACTGGATGTTTGTGCCATGGGTAGATCTGTGACTCAGGATAATGGTTTTTAGCCATTTTTTTTACCAGGATCCATTTGTAAACATCAATGTCAAGTCCCAACCCAATGCCCCTCACTCCCAACCCACTTCCCCCAGGCATCAGGCCCCCAGTGTGTGGGGTGGGGTGGGGAGGAGGGAGTGGGGCAGCAGGGGTGTCTGGAACATGTGGGGCCCAAGCAACCCCTTGCAGACTGCAACTCCACCAGTTTGCCATGTTTTCCTCCTTTAAAGGAGAATCCATTTTTAAATTTGTTGATCCATTTTTAAAGTTTATTCAGCACCCATTCATACGTTCTTGCAACCCACTTTTGGGTCATGACCCACAGGTTGAGAAATGCTGATTTAGAAGTTGGAGGTACAGCAGAGGCCACTGGCATCATCCCTCAGAAAATGGGGGTGGGGATGAGATGCAGCTGGAGCCCTGGAGGCAGTGAGGGACACTGAAAGGAGTGATGGGCAGGGAGCAGTGGCAGAAAAGAGGTGCACACCCGTTGGACCTGCTGTCCCAAGTGGAACCAGCACCTGCACAGATGTTTCCTGCATCCTCAGGCTGAAGTACTCTGCTGCACCTGGGTCAGCAAGGTATAATGGCAGGAGTGTCCCTCCTGCCTGCATTGTCTTCCTGCCTGGCCTCTTGGGGCTCCCTGCCAGCCCAGAGGCTCCATCACCACCACCACAGTTTCGCCTCAGCAGGGCTGTTACCTGACCAGGCTGTCGGGCAGCAGCTCATTGCCCCATGAGGAACCAGGACCCTCCTTCCTACACTGGCAGCTGGGATCCAAAGCAAGTTAGTATAGGGGTAAGAGTTCAAGGCCAGGACACTTTGGGGGGAAAGCTATAATGCTTAGTGTATTAACGGCTGTGAAGAAGTAAGAAATCCTTCAATCTGATGTTAGAGCTCCCTTCTGAGAAGTGAGAGGTCAGAATTTGAATCCCCTTAGTTTGGAACAGGGTGTTATTCCTGGGATTCAGTTGATCCTGATAAGCACTAGGCATTGGATTTATGGGTTTGAGGAGGGTTATTCTTTCTATATTAAAAGAAAATCATGAACCATTCTACATTTCCAACACAATATTGGTTGTCTCCATGCAGTTTCTAAATAAGGCATCCAACGGCAGGAAATGCGTAAAATTTGAGATTCACCCCTGCCCTCATTCAAGTCTTTTATCATTTTCAAGAATAAGAGATCACTTTGAGACTTAGAAGTGTTCAAAAAGAGGTTAGAACAGGAGGAGGTGGGCGCTAGGATTCATGAGTTCTAGTCTGAGCTTTGGGGGAAAACTGGATGTTTGTGCCATGGGTAGATCTGGGACTCAGGATAATGTTTCTTAGCCTTTTTTTTACCAGGATCCATTTGTAAACACCAATGTCAAGTCCCAACCCAATGCCCCTCACTCCCAACCCACTTCCCCCAGGCATCAGGCCCCAATATAAGGTCCTGCTTCTTACCAAATGCAAAACAGAAATATTTGCTCCACACTTCTGCCTGTTTTGCATTATTGTTATTAACACTGCCCGTGGATGCCTGTCATGCGGCCCTTGATGGCTTGCCAAAACTTGGTAAGTGGCCCTCCACCTGAAATAATTGCCCATCCCTGGCCTATCCCACTGCTAGGATGTAATTCTTAGCTTCAGCCTTGCTGGCCGTGGGGTTTACTTATTGTCTTCAGCTTCCCTTATTAAATGTCTACTCTTGCAACTTATACGAATTAATATCAATATCTACATCCCCTGTTTCTTGTGGTTAAATGATGCTATTTTATTTCTAATTTCTGTCTTCATTTCACCATTCAAGCAGGATAAGCATTTAGCCAAACTTATCCTCTTCCTGGGTAGAAGAATCATGGCTTTTTTGTCCACCTAACATGATTTCAGGCCCATGAATCTCCCACCATGTTTCAGCCATGCTAATTATATCACATTTCTTTTTTACGGGGGGGAAATTTCCAATTCATTTTTCTTGTTATGCCCCAGGCTGATTTAGGACACTAATGGGAAAAAAATACATAAAGTTTGAGTAAGCTACTCAGGGTTTTGTCCATTGATTTCCATGATGAAATAAAATCTCAGTAAAGGTCTCAAAAACTTGTCCTATTGATTACAGTAGGAGTAAAGCATAAGTCAAGCCTTAGCCAAAACTACAGGATTCTTCCGTTTATTTCCCAAAGTATCTTTTTGCTTCCAGGTCATCCATATCCCATTACCTAAGGCCAAATGGAGAAGCTGTGGGGAAACCAAACTATGGTGAGTGAATTCCTCCTGGCAGCCATTTCTCCAACACCACAGTCCCAGGCTGTCCTTTTTGTTGTCTTCCTCTTGGTCTACCTTTCTACACTGGTAGGCAACTTGGCCATCATAGTGACAGTCAATGCTGATCCCTACCTCCATACACCCATGTACTTCCTGCTAAGCAATCTCTCCTTTCTGGACCTATGCTTCTCTACAGTTACTGCCCCCAAGATGCTTATGGACTTCCTGTCTGAAAGAAGGAGTATTTCCTATGATGCCTGTATGACCCAACTCTTTTTCCTCCACTTTGTAGGGGCAGCTGAGATGTTCCTACTTACTGTTATGGCCTATGATCGCTATGTTGCCATTTGCAAGCCCCTCCATTACTCCAGTATCATGAACAGGTGCATTTGTAGCTACCTGGTGCTGGCCTGCTGGACAGGAGGGTTCATCCATTCCATAGTCCAGACCATACTCACCATGCAGCTACCCTACTGTGGGCCTAATCATGTGGACAATTTCTTTTGTGATGTCCCACCAGTGATCAAGCTGGCCTGCACTGACACCTATGTGATGGAACTGCTCATGGTCTCCAACAGTGGGCTGATCTCAACCAGCTGCTTCATCATCCTGTTGACCTCCTACACAACCATTTTGGTGAAGATACGCTCCCCTGAAGGGCGTCGCAAGGCACTTTCCACCTGTGCTTCACACCTGACTGTAGTAACTTTGATCTTTGGGCCCTGCATCTTTATCTATGCACGGCCTTTTTCCGTCTTCTCAGTAGACAAGCAGGTCTCTGTTATCTACAACATCATCACTCCCATGCTTAGCCCCTTGATCTATACATTGAGGAACAAAGAGGTGAAATCAGCTATGAAGAGACTAAAGACAAGGAGCATCACTTCTGGAGGAAAGATAATATCATGAAATTTAGCAATGGCTGGGAACCGAGTAGTATCTTGGGGACATATTGTCTAGGCAAGGTGGAGATATTGTCCAAGTGAGGGAATTGTACATGGGGTAGATAGATATACTGACTTTTTTGGGTCATTTTATGGAACTGAATATCAGAGAGTCTGTCCATTTGGGTTTGATTTGTAACCAACAGAGACTTTGGATAATTGTGGAACAAGAAATCATCCATAATCTAGACTGTGTTAAGTATGGTTTAAACAGGAACTATGAATTTTTAACCCAGTCCCTGTATAAGCTGTTCTAATTTCTTTGTTCTTAAGAATTTATTGTTTGCCTCTCCTAGCATTGCCCTCCCCCCTCCTTTCTGCCTTTTGTTTTCAATTTTTTCTCCCTTATACACTGCACATCCTTTCACAGCATCTGATGAAGTGAGCTTCAGCCCACCAAAGCGTGTGTTATATCTACTTTAGTTAGTTTATAAATCTAAGAGACTAGTACATAAGCAACCTTGCTTAGTGGCTAATTGCCACAGGCAAAAGCAGGGGCAGGAATCAGAGGCCAAATTACTAGATCTCAAGGGCAATCCAGGAGCAGAGTCCAAACACAGGCTAGGTCAGAGTTCAGGAAGCTGCAACCCAGTTAGCAGGCCCAAGGGCAAAAACAGAAGCCAGAGTCCAGGAACTGAGTCAGCAAGGTCTGGAATCCAGGAAACCAAACCAAAGGGAAATCCAAAGTCCAGGGAGAGAGCCAAACCAAGGCCAGGAAGCAGGAGGCTTACGAGAGCAGAGTTGAGTCAGCACTGTTGGCTGGCAGAGAGACTGCTGTCACAGGTGAGACTAAATGGGGAGATGGAGCTCCCAGTGGCCAATTACGAAGCCAGCTAGTTAACTACCTGGGTCACAGCTTGTCAGCCAGAGACCCAAGGCAAGCAGGGGTGGATTCAGGGAGGTGCAATGGTACAGTTGCACCGCCCTTTGATTTCTGCTCTACCCAAACTTTAAAACCAGCTGCCTCAGAAAGGGAACAACATCTATTCCGGCAGTGCTGAGGAAGTCAGTCACCTTCATGGCTCATTATAATGTACCTGATTCCTGATTAACTCTCATTACTCCACAGGTTGTAATGACCCTATCTTTTTTCTAATCATCTTGATATTGCATTAATCAAGTTATTCTTTCTTCTGCAATTCTGTTGTCTGTTAGGTACTCCAAGTTCTCTCTCTTCTATTTCTGCAAGCTATTAGCTAAAAACCTTATCTTAGGTGTGGTAACACTTATGCAAGTGAACACTGACTCTAGATGTGAAAATGATGGACAGTGAAGTGTTGGATGCATTGTCAAGATGCACAGGAAGGCTAGAATATGGTTTATGAATCCGAGTAAGAGCTATACATTTTGCTATAAGGACTACAGGACTACTAAAACAATATTTGGGACTATTTCTGCCTAGCCTACTTCATTGTAGGTTGTTTTTTTTTAATTTTACTATATGAGCTAGAAAATGAGCACACATTCCCATTAAGTTATATCTGTTTTTACTTTGCTATTGACCTGAATAATGTGCTAGCACTTGGAGTCTAGCATATTAATACAGCTTCTAGTTACTTTTTATCTGGAGAAAAATATGTCCTGTGTTATATGTGGTGATGCACCACATTAACTGCATGGCTCTTTTCAAAATTCTAAATCCTCCCATGAATGCAGGTGTGGCTTCCCAGGCAATTAGCCCAGGCTGGTCTTCCTGTTCAGGTCCCTTACAATAGGCATCTGGAGGAGAAGAAAGACCTAGGCATATTGGTCAAATGCTAAGTGATAATGATCTGCAAGTGCAACAAAGATATGAGAAAGACTAATGCAACCCCCCTAGTCCAACCCCCTACTCAAAGCAGGACCATCCCCACCTAGATCATGCTAGCCATGGCTTTGTCTAGCCAGGTCTTAAAAACTTCTAAGGATGGTAATTCTACAACTTCTCTGGGTAACTTGTTCCAGTGCTTTACTACCCTCCTCATGAGAAATCACTGAACCATAGTGATTTAGGAGTGGTGTTCCTGCAACAGTGGGTTGGACCACATGACCCTTGAGTCAAACCAAAGATGTGACTTGGAA
Source organism: Crocodylus rhombifer (assembly GCA_038503035.1). Taxonomy (NCBI): domain Eukaryota; kingdom Metazoa; phylum Chordata; order Crocodylia; family Crocodylidae; genus Crocodylus; species Crocodylus rhombifer. Next base: position 40,165 of record JAVSML010023622.1, read on the forward strand.
AACATGAAGACAAGCTGGTTCAAAGTTTTCAACATTTTATTTTTATTATTTTACATGAGAAGATTGACAAAATAAGCACATATTCACAAAATGTTTCATTATCAATAAATTGGCGTTTCACCCCAAACATTTTGGGTACAAATTTTTGCCTGCCCGCAAATATTTCCGCTCAAAAGTTAGAAACATATGAATAGATTGAAAATCCAGAATGGACAACTATTATCACATAGTCTGACCTCCCACAGCTCAGGAAATTTCATCAAGGTTTGGTAGTAACAATGACAACAGCAGTAACCATTGCCACTACTATCCCCTAATACAAACATCTTTTTAGATGAAGATTATATTATGAAGAAAAAATTTAAAAGACTGGAATTCTTGACTTAGAAAAAATGGTAAGTAAGGGGGCATTTGATAGCTGTCCATAAAATAATGAACAAGTTAGAGAGGCTATGTTGGAAACATTTGTTTTCCCTGCCTTGTAACACCAAAACACATGGACATCAGTTCAAATGAAAGGTAAAACATTCAGAACCAGTCATGGGTGACTGGTGCCACCTTAGTAAGGGGGGCACATGCCGCCCCATCTCACCGCCCCCCAACCCCAGGGACTAGTCAGTGACCGGGGAGAGCCCACCCACGGCTGATCTCGCTAATTGGGTGGGGGCTTCCCATGGCCAATCCCATTTAGCTCACTGGCCATCTGCCATTCTTGCTAGTCTTCCTGTATATCAAGATGGTATGTTTGTATGCCCTCAGTAAGTTTTCTTTAAAATACAACCAGCTTTCCTGGACTCCTTTTCCCCATACTGGCCTCCCAGGGAATCTTGCCCATGAATTCCCTGAGTGAGTCAGAGTTGGCTTTTCTGAAGCCCGGGGTCACCTAAGTGGTGAGCACGGCCAGGCAGGGGGTCCACCAGCACTCTCAGGGACTGCATGTACACCCCCATGCATCCCCTATGCATCATCACTGGAACCAGTAGCATAAGTGTCTGGGGCATGGAAGCAGTGGCAACTTCCGGTTGTTGCATGATTGTGATAGCATGGCTGCGATAGCATCCATTTGTTTTCATGCCTCCCCTCAGCCCTCCCCCACCCCAGTACTAGGGGTGGTTGCTAGGGTTGTGCAAAGCTTCAGTCTCTGATTCGATTTGGCAGAGATTCGGCCTGATTTGGTGGCTGAATCTCTGAATCTCTGAATCAAATCTTGAGACCCTTTAATCTCTCTGAAGCAAATCAGAACCCTCCAAACCAATTCAGAGAGATTCAGAAAGATTCAGAGATTCAGACATAGACACAGCTTTAAATGTTTTTTCTACATACTTCAGGGTACCAGGCAGCTCATCAACACTGTGATGGTGGGATGGATGGAGCGTCCCACAGGAGTATGGGAAGCACCCCAGTGCACTCGGCAGAAGACCCAGAAGTGTACCAGAAGCACTTCCAATCCCTTCCAGGTCTGCCAGGGAGGGTGCTGGGGTCCCCCACCCTGTACCCCTCCGGCTCAGTGACTGGTGCCTGCTGGCTTGGGGGCGGGGGGGACCTGGGGTCTCCCCACAGCCAATTGCTGAGTTGGAGGGGGGCACAGGGGACCCCACAGCATGCTCCCTGGTGGACCCAGAAGTGGACCAGAAGTACTTCCAGTCCACTTCCAGGTTTGCCACCGAGCACACAGGTGCCCCTCCCCCCCGCGCTCTTTTGACACACTTCATCCACCCCAGTATCACAGCATTCATGAGCCATGCCTGCTACCTCGAGGTACATAGAAAAAACATTTAGAGCTATGTCTATGGCCAAATTACTGATTTGATGAGTCACCATCAAATCTAAGGATTTGGCCAAATTGAATCAGGGACAGTGATCCCAATCAACGAATCAAATCACTGCCCCCAGTTGAGGCTGAATCCGAATCTGAATAAAATACAGCCCATTTCGCACATCCCTAGTGGTCACCCTGTTCACCCTGCCCTAGTTATGCCACTGCTCAATATTGGAAAAAGGACAGAGGAAGTGAGAGAGGGGCTGCCTTTTATATGGCTGCCTGTTTCATGCCTGGAACAGGTTGATGTTGTGGTGGGTGTGTGTTATAGGCCACCAGACCAGGAGGATTAGGTGGATGAGACTAGCACAAGTTTCCAGATCACAGGCCCTGATTCTCATAAGGGACTTCAATCACCCTGATATCTCCTGGGAGGGCAATACAGCTCTGCACAGGCAATTTAGGAAGGTTTTGAAGAGTGTTGGGAAAAGCTGCCTGGTGCAAGTGCTGGAGCGGTGAACTAGGGGCCATGCTGTTCTTGCCCTGCTGCTCACAAACATGGAAGAATTGATGGAGAATGTTGTAGTGGATGGCAACTTGAGAAGCCGTGACCACGGGATGATAGAGTTCAGGATCCTGAGGAAAGGAAGGAAGGAGAGCAGCAGAGTAAGGACCCCAGGCTTCAGAAAAGCCAACTCTGACTCACTCAGGGAATTCATGGGCAAGATTCCCTGGGAGGCCAGTATGGGGAAAAGGAGTCCAGGAAAGCTGGTTGTATTTTAAAGAAAACTTACTGAGGGCATACAAACATACCATCTTGATATACAGGAAGACTAGCAAGAATGGCAGATGGCCAGTGAGCTAAAACACAAAGAGAAATATTACAAGAAGTGGAAACATGGACAAACAGCTAGGGAGGAGTGTAAGAGTATTGTGAGGGCATGCACGGTTGAAATCAGGAAGGCCAAAGAGCAACTGGAGTTGCAGCTAGCAAGGGACATGAAGGGTAACAAGAAGGGATTCTACAAATATTTCAGCAACAAGAGGAAGATCAAAGAAAGTGTCAGGGACCCCTCTTACTGGATGCGGGAGGCAACCTAGTGACAGATGATGTGGAAAAGGCTGAAGTACTCAATGCTTTTTTCACCTCAGTGGGCATGTTTACACAAGATGCTACCTTGCCACAGTTATGAGCTACAGTGATGTAGTTTCTCACTACTAACCATGATGCTGCCACTATTATAAAGTAGCAATGACCTACTGCAGTAGGGTTGGAAATGACCCATGCACTGCTGGGACTGTGCAGTACTGGAACAGTACTGACAGGTATGTGTAGATGCACCCAGTCTTCACAGGCAAGGTCAGCTTCCAGACTACTGCACCTGGCAGGACAGTTTGTGGATGAGGTGAGCAACCACCACTGGTGAAAGAACAGGTAAGGAACTATTTATACAAATCCAGGGGGCTGGATCTGATGCACCCAAGGGTGCTGAGGGAGTTGGCTGATATGATTGCATAGCCTCTGGCCATTATCTTTCAAAACTTATGACAACCAGAAGAGGTCCTGGATGATTGGAAAAAGGCAAATATAGTGCCCATCTTTAAAAAATGGGCATCCAGAGAGGTACAGGGGAAGATATAGGAAAATACAGACCTGTCAGCATCACTTCACTCCCTGGAAAAATCACAAAGCAAGTCCTGAAGGAATGCATTTTAAGCACTTGGAGAAGAAGGTGTTTAAGAACAGTCAACATGGACTCTCCAAAGGCAAGTCATGCATGACTAACCTGACTTCCTTCTATGATGAGACAACTGGTTTTGTGGAAAAGGTAAGATCAGTGAATGTGATATACCTTGACGTTAGCAAGGTTTTTGATAAGGTCTCCTACAAAATTCTTGCAAACAGGTAAAGGAAGTCTGGATTGGATGAATGGCCTCTAAGATGGATAGAAAACTGGATGGATCATCAGGATCAGAGAGTAGTAATCAATGGCTCAATGTCTACTTGGCAGCCAGTATCAAGTGGCGTGCCCCAGGGGTCACTCCAGAGGCTGTTCCTGTTCAATATCTTCGTCATCAACCTGGAAGATGGGATAGAGTGCACCCTTAGCAAGTTTCCAGATGACACCAAGCTGGGGAGAGTAGTAGATATGCTGAAGAGTAGAGCTAGGATTCAGAAAGACCATTGAATTGAACTCCTTCAATTAGGCCACAACAATCCCATTCACCAGTACAAGCTGGGGACCAACTGGCTAAGCAGTAGCTCTGCAGAAAAGGACCTGGGGTTACACTGGAGAATAAGCTGAATATGAGCCATTAGTGAGCCCTTGATGGGAAAAAATGCTAATGGCATACTGGGCTGCATTAGTAGAAGCACTGCCAGCAGATTGAGGAAAGTGATGTTTCCCCTCTATTCAGCACCAGTGAGGCCACATCTGGAGTAATGCCTTCATTTTTGGGCCCCCCACTACAGAGAGGATGCAGACAAATATGAGAGTACAGAGAGTCCCATCACTTGTAGGAATCCTTCTTCTTGAAACAGTATCCCATGATCCAAGAAGGCAGAGCCCTGCTGGTGACACCATCTTTGCAGCCATGCATTGACCAGCAAGATATGTTCACTCCTACCTTAGCCTTTCCCCTTGACTGGGAGGGTCAAGCGGAATACCACCTGAGCCCTTTTTCTCTTCATCCTTGCACCCAAAGACCTGTAGTCACTTTTGATCTGCTCAGAGTCAACCCTGGAAGTATCATTTGTGCCCACATGCATGGGCAGCATGGTGTAATAGTCAAAGGGCCAAGTGAGTCTTGCTAATCCTTCAGTGACATCTTGGATCCAGGTCTGGACAAGCAGCAGACCTCCTGAATCAACAAGCAGGCTGGTAGATGGAAGTCTCCATCCCCCACAGAGGGGAGTCTCTAACCACCATGACTTGCTGCTTCCTATTGGTGGCAGTGGTCTCAGTCCTCCCAAACTTGGGGATGCCTGGTCTGGACTCTTCCCACAATGTTCTTCAGGCAAACTGCTGCAGGTGGAGATGAAGATTTCTGCTTGCTGCCAGAGGTCACAAGCTTCTAGCTTTTATCCTCCTGGGAGTCCATGTCCTCTCTCTTCTCTAGTGCTGCCTCTGGCAGTACTTCCTTCACAGTCTTAGAGGACTCCTCCATCATCAAATCAATGAAATCTTCATAGCAGAGGATGCTTCAGAGCCTTGCTACCTTTTCCTATAGCTAGCTCTCTTGTCTTCTCTCTGAGAAACACCACAGAAAACACCGCTGACATCACAGACACTCCCTGACCTGGCTGGCACTGGGAGGAACCTGCAAGCTTGCAACCTGCAAGCTGCAGCCCCACAACCTTGGGGGAGACCCACCCTCAGACCAACCATGACTTTGCCATTCAATAACAGGAAAAATTATTGATGTACAGTGATAACAGAAAAACACAATCAAGCAATTTTATATATCTAAAAATTCTAGAGCTATCATCAGAGTCAAAATACATCTGGCTGGAACATAGCCTTCACCCTGAAACTCTTTCTTAGCTGTCAGATGTCAGCATATCAGCAGCCTGTAGTTGGGATGCCAAGGCCCACACCCCACCTCCAGTGGGGTGGATGAGACAGGCTGATGGTGTGCCCTCCGTCCATGGTGGCCTGGGGGATGGAGATGGAGATCCATCTCAGGGAGAAGGATGGGAAGGAGGAGGGATGACAAGGAGGGATGGGGAGGGACCCTTTGTTACTCTCAAGTGTCTGTTTTGTATTCTCCTTCCCTCCTGGTGACTCTTGATGACTCTTGGTCCATGGCTATCTCTGGTTGGTCTCTCTCTGTAGTCACACTTCCATGTAGCTTTCTGGGCTTTCTCCTAATTTGATCTGTTCCCCCAAAACCAGGACTCAGGCCCCCTTGCTCTGTGGCCTTCTTAGCTGGTGCCACTTTATTTTATGTTATGGGCAATATGGTACATACTTTCTCTGTTCCCAGACTATGTGTTCTTGTTGCGTTAGACAACCTGACAGTCTCGAAGGCTGTGATCTCGTGTTATGGAACAGTATGGTACATGCCCCCTCAATTCTCAGGATATGTCCATCCATTGGCCTTGTTATGACAGCCTGTTTGCTTCCAGGGCCATGACACTGTATGGCCCAGACTCTTAGAAATCAATTAACCCTTGCTGCCTGTCCTAAATCATTCTAATGCATATGCATATACCTATAAGCCAATTCCCAAAAAGCAAACCTTTAAATACCATTTTCTGAGCCAACAGGTGGAAGCCTCGGCAGTGTGTGATCCTCATAGGTATATGCACAGGAAGAGCTGGAAGAGGATGTGGCTCTGAGATTGCGATGTCCTCCAGCAATCTTCCTGGGTATTATAATCTGCTGCCTCTCCTGCCAGACCCAGCAGTAGTCAGGAGTAAACTAAACAGGGTGGGGGGTTAATACTCCCCTCCCTGTCCCACCAGCATGGACCCAAGCCGGGGTCTGCCTGGCACTCCACCCTTGCTGCTGCAGTGGCAGGGGCAGGGGCATGTCCAGAGGCCAGCTGGCATGGGCTCCTGAGGCAAAGGGGGCAGGGAAGGGGGTTATTCTCTCCTCTACCCCCTCTACCCCTGAGGGAACACAGCAGGGTCTGCCAGCCCTGACTGCTGTTCCCGCCACTTGCTTCCTGCACAAGGCAAGTGGCGAGATAATAGCCCCCTCTTGCCCCCTCTGCCATATGCCAGAGGGAGGGGGTGCAGCTGACCTCTGGTGGGACCCCTGCCCCTGCCACTGCAGTGGTGAGTGGGCAGGGCCCTTGATGGGGCAGCAACCCTTGTCATGATGTCTGAGGAGCATGAGCCTATTCCCCGTGGGGGGGGGGGACTGTGAGTAGGGTGTCAGAGCTCCCACAGAGTACACGAAGTGAGCGGCAGCACCGGGGCTTGGAGGGGAGTCCATAGTCCCCCAGCCCCACCCACAACACTGCCACCACTTGCCCTGCACAGTCTGTGACAGCTCTGACTGCCCTGCAGCATGCTCCCCCTGCTAGGAAGAGGCTCGCGCTCCAGGACACCATGACAGGGGCTGCAACCCCTGTCATGGTTGCTCCCACATCACTGTTCCAGCAGCAGGGATGGGGGTGGGTGTGGCCAGAGGCTAGCCAGCGTGGCCCCTTAGGTCAGGACCAGGGAGAGGGGTTATTCTCTCCTCTGCCCTCAGGAGACCACAGCTGGGGTCTGCCCACCCTGACTGCCACAGTCACTCACTCCCTGTGTGGGGTGAGCAGCAGGATAAGCCTTCTCCGCCAGACACTAGAGAAGGGTGCCATGCCAGCTGGTCTCTAGCCACATCCCCGCCCCTGCCACTGGAGCGGTGAGTGGGGAACGACCCTGTTGAGGGCAGGAGCCGTTGTCATGGTGTCCCAGAGCACCAGCTTTTTCCCGGCGGGGGGCCATGCTGTGGGGAGGGCTGGGGTGAGGAGACCTGCCAGAGACTGCACGGGGTTAGCAGTGGTGGTGTTAGGCAGGTTTAAGGGACTATGCCACCCCCCCTAGCCTTGGTGCCACCCCGCACAGTCTGTGGCAGCTTTCCCCACCCCGCAGCATGGCCCCCACCTGCAGCATGGATCCCGCACTGGGAAGAGGCTCATGCTTCAGGACACCATGACATGGGCTGCAGCCCCCACCAAGGGCCCTGCCCCCTTGCCACTCCAGTGGCAGGGGTGGGGGCATGGCCAGAGGCTGGCCGGTAGGGCCCCTTAAGCGAGGGGGCAGGGACAAGGGTTATTCCAACCCTCCCACTGGCATCTGGTGGAGGGAACAGGGAGGGGGCTTATACCACTAGTCTTCCCATTCAGTGAACGACCAGCAGCAATGGTGGCCGGGGTGGGCAGACCCTGCTGCGGTCCCCAGGAGAGAGGGGGCAGAAGGGGGAATAAATCCCTCTGCCTCAGGGGGCCATGCTAGCTGGCCTCTGGCCATGCCCCCACACTTGCCACTGCAGCAGCAGGGGGGAGTGCCAGGTGGACCCCAGCTCAGGGTTGTGCCGGTAGGACAGGGAGAGGGGTATTAAACCCCTTCCCTTCGTGAGTTTACTCCAGGCTACTGCCAGGGCTGGCCACACAGCCCCCGGCTCAGCTTCCCTGCCACGAAAGGCATGCTGTAGTCGCCCCCTGCTGACCTGAGCAGCTGCAGACATGTGCCTGCATTTCCTTAGACCAGAAGGAATGTTTGCTTGCAAATTGGTTCAATCTAGGCAGGTTAGACTAACCTGCAAAGATTTAATCAATTCAGGCTCCAGCTTTTTTAATGTCTCTACCCCATGCTGCCACTCATTCTACTGCTGCCTGGTCTGGAGCCAGCCTGCAAATTCTTTTCAGTCAAGATCTGATCTACAAGGTCCATGGTCCGGATCTAGCTTAGGGTGCACGCTAATTTTACATCTGTGACCTACAGAATATTGGCCTTATCCTTGTCCAAGAGTGAATTTTGCCTTCCGGGGTCACTAAGCTTTTAATAATTCATATTTATGACATGGATACTAGTTGCAACTACAGTTTCTTCCTCTAGCACACAATCACATCTGTGCACAAACTATGGTCTGTGGTTGTAAATTCTTCCATTTGCAGATGAGGAAACACACATTTCTCCCCAGTTTTGTTTAACCAGGGGACTAATCCTTTTCTTTTTCTGAGCTCAGATGAGTTAGTACAATACTGATAGCCTGCAGTCAGTCAGAATGATGTGCTAACATACAGTACTTCAATTTTTATCATTTTTAGTTTCGTCGTCTCTCTGAAAACATAACAGGCAGGATCCTTGGTGTTGCAGTGCAACAAACTCGTGATGCATAGACATACCTCATTTCATTTAACGCTGGCTTAGTTAACCAAACCAAAATACAATACAAGTGGGATGATAGTTTCCCAGCTGAGGCAAACTGACATAGCTAATGTTAATAAACCCCTATTTACACCAGCTTAAAATCTGGCCCAAAGTTTTATAGGATAAACTGAAAATATTTCATATTTAAACAGTAGTGCCCTGGTTCTATAAGCAGAATCTGTTCAAATCCAAGTACTAACCTGTGAATACGCTTGGTACCCTTCATTATTGTTCATACAAATCATGAGTTATGCATCTGTCTAGTCATTTACCCACAGTTAACTAGTTTGCACAAGCAATTTTGGATGGCACAAATGCATGTGCATTTTTGCGTACATCGTTTAGAAAAACAGGCACTAATTAAACAGGCAGGAAAGAGGGACTGGCTTCTGGAGCAGAATCCTGGGGGGAAATATCAGACTGTGGTTGTCTGCTATTGCTAAATAGGGAGGGAGTGGTAAACATATTGAGGCAATCATGTAAGTGTTTTGTGTGTGTATGTGTGTGTGTGTGTGTGCACGCACGTGTGTGTGTGCGCGCGTGCGTGCATGCACGTATAAATCAATTGCTACTTATTTCATAGACATTAGGGCTGGAAGGGACCTCAGAAGATGATCGAGTCTGCCTCCTGCCCCAGGGGGCAGGAAGTGAGGTAGGGTCAAAGGATCCCAGCAAGATAAACTTCCAAATGTCTCTTAAAGGAGTCCAGAGTAGGTGCTTGCACCACCTCTGGAGGCAGTCTGTTCCAGGCCTTGGGGGCTCGGACAGTAAAGAAGTTCTTTCTTATGTCCAGCCTGAAACAGTCTTAGAGGACTACATTGATGTAGGGTAACAATTCTCCCTCACCCTGGCCATCCCATACCATATTGAGCAGGGCTTTCCCTTGGGGCTGATGAAAAATTGACGCAAAATACCCATTAAGCAAGTTGGCTTTTTCCTGGGCGTCAGTTGTCAGTTGTCCCATTTGGTTTAGCAGGGGTCCAATGTTACCCTTGCTTTTCCTCCAGCTCCTCACATATCTAAAAAAGGACTTTCTATTGTCTTTAATACCAGACAATTATTTCTGTTATATATCAGAATAACAGAAAGCAAAATTCTTCCCATAAATGGGCTGGTGGGGGGAGGCAGGGAGCTGGGATTTGGGAACTATTGGGAAACAAGGAAGGACAAACACTCTTAGGTCATTGCTTCTGCAAACACAGCCTGCCCTGTCCTTCTATAAAAGACCAAGAGAGTAAGATGCTTGAGAGCTGTCACAGACTCAGAGGGGCAGTCTGTGAGCAAGGCCCCAGCACTCCCCAATTGTCAGCCCCAAGAGAGAAGGATGAAACTCGCCCTCTGTGCTACGCTGTCCTTTGGGGTACTGGGTAAGTGGCTGCAATGTTGGGATGGGGATGTTAACTATGACTCAGTAGCCCCACGCATTATCTGGGACCAGCCAGGCCGTTCTGTAGCAGAATCAGTGGAGCTACAAGGCAGAGTACATTCAAGCAGTAGTCGTTTAGAGCCTGCGCAGTGCACAAAGCAAAGGAAAACCCAGGCGCTGAAGCAGTGGAAAAAGAAGGACCACCTTCGGGAGTCTGCTCTTTCCAAGCTGTTCCTTGCGGCAGGTATCGTAGAGAAGAAACAACTAGCCTGGTCACAACGATGTGCTCTCTCCACTGCAGAAAGAGGAGAAAGAGGTCCCTCTAGTGGGCTGTCACTGCAGCTGCAGACGTGTTGGGGCTCTCGGAAGCAACAGGGCGGCTTTCCTGTAAAGGATGCAGGGAATTTCCTAGACAGGCAAGGTGAAAGAAGAAATAGTGAACAACAAAAACAATTCCTGTTGAGCTGCACAGGTGTCTTTGTTTCTACCTGCACCAGGGCTCCTCTTCAGGGTGTTTTTGCCTCTCACCTTTGCTTTTATAAGTATACCACCTCTTTGTAATAGGATGTTTGCTTTCAAAGGGAAACCTCAACACTTGACTCTCCTCACAGCCCTCTGTTAGCTGGCCTCTGGAGGGGCTACGTCCGGCTTGTTACCTGTCAGCTCCATGTTCTTGGGGAACCCTGACACAGGACACAGACTGTCTGACTCACAAAGAATCGCCCCCCCCCCCCAAACAGAAACTGATTAAGATGCAGTGCGAGACACACCTAAAACCCTCCAGATAAAGGTGACAAAAGTGCAACAACTGCCCTAGGTCTCATTTGCATCGGAGATGGGACCAGATGACCATTCATTTACATGAGAGATGGAGAACAGAAAACCTGAAGCAGAGACTGCAGTGAATTCTGGGACCAGCAAAGCAGGGGAGCACTGCATGACGGGGAAGCTGTGCTCCAAATGCTAATCAACCCCCACACCCAGCTCAGCATTTATCATACCAGTTCTAATCTGGATTTACAAAGGACTTTTCCTTCCCCCCCTCTCCCCCCCCCAACACACCTCTAAGCAAAAGTAAGTTTATTGGGCATCTCGGGCCGTACATTCCCCGGTCCCACTATGGGAGGCCTATGTAAACTTAATTGGCTAAAACTCAGTTGCCGGGTTAGGGAATGCTGAGGCAACAGACTGAGTCAGAGGGGTATGGACAACATCTGAACAATGGTACAGGGTTCATCACAGCATCCAGCCCGTTGGAGCCCTGTCCACAAGTGTTGTCATACTTTTCCCGAGACGACTGGTGGAAGTCCTCTCCACAACAGGTTATGAACACTCCAATAAGTGCCTTAAGTCTGTTAAAAGACTATAATAAGATCTGGAAAAGTCATGCTAAGCTGAGGCTTGTTCACAGCAAGTAAAAATCCAAAAACCCTGATGCTGCAATCTATTGTTTCTGAAGACACCAGGAGATATCCCATCAAGTATATCTGCTATCCATAGGAATGTCAAGCTGGCTCCAAGTAGATGTTTCTCGAGTATCAATCAGGTTCCTGAGATGTTCCACCCAGATAACCCCTTGTCAATAGAAAAGACAATTTGATTTACAATATCGAGAATGCTTGAAAGAAGCTGAACTGGGGGTATAAAAATCTGTAAAAGAAGCAGCAGTGTGTGCTGACACCACTCGCTTTCTTCTGGAGAGGCTGCAGGAGGAAGATCATCTCCCTTCAAGGATCGTGCTGAGAACTTTGATCTGTCAGCTTTGCAACCCAAGTGCCTTGGACTGGTGAGATCCCAGCTCTCTCTCTTTTCTCTTCTTTCTCTCCAAGCATAGATTTCTGAACTTGAACTGTATTAGTTAAGCTTGAGCTAAGTTTCCCCAAATACTTAGTGAAACCAGGGTATACTGTGACTGTTTGTGTTTGTTTTTCCTTTGCATGTCTATCACTACTAGTGTCAATGTATATTTCATCTACTTAGCAATAAATAACTTTTATAGTCAAACTGGTGGTAACTGGGTATATTTTGCCTTCTTTACTTCTCTTTCCCAACTTGCTCTGTAGCAACGCCCCTCTTACCCAAGCTAAAGATCCCTGTGAAGCCTAGAAATACTGTGGGGTCTGCTCATCAAGAGACTAAAAGATTGGGATGTGCTGAGTTCGAAACACATAAAGGAATCAGCTTGTACAGGCTGATTGACCCAGTTTGGCTCAGACGTGCCCTAATGAACTGAATGCTGGCCCATGAGGGTATCATCTGGACATCCAGGCAGATTCAGAGGTAGTCTGTGTCTGACTGTGGTTATTGTTGCTCTGATGAACTGATTCTCGGCATATGAGGGTGTTAGCCTGTCCATGCTGATCAACCCGGCCAGGTCAGGCGTGTCACGTTAGTCTGTGTGTGTTTGTGTGTATGACTGATTTGGGGACTGGAGGAACCCAGCCCCAATGAACTGAGTCCTGCAAGATAGCTCCATTGGGGGGTGAGGGCTTGCAGAAGGGAGCGATACAGCTCCATACAGAAACACAAGTAACACAAGCAGCACATAGATAGAATTACCAAGACCCTAGCCCTAATAAATGAGCACACCCCAAAGTAGCGGGCAAATCTGGTAACAAAATTGGTGGAGAATGCAGGCAGCATGTGGCTCTAATCACATGGTAATTGTTGGGTAGTTGCTGCAGAATGGTAAACTGAGGCACCAGTCTGAAAGCTTTACTTTCCTTTTTTTTTTTTTTTTTTTCTCTCTCTTCTTTCTTGTCAGACCAAGCTCCTTCAGCAAGGTCCCTCTCTCAGAACCTTCTGTAACTTTTAAGTTAAGAACTGTGCTGGAATAACTTTAAGACTGTGCTATAGAATTAAGAGTTGTGCTTTAGAACTAAGATTGTGGAGTAATACTGTGTCAGTGTAAAATCTAAGTGACTGTGTAAAAGAGACTTTTTGATAGTGAGCATTAGCGTGATAAGGGAAATGGAGATGTCTGGAAAAACCCCTTTTGCTGCTCGTTTGAGGCAGGAGAAACCCTGCAGGTTAGAGAGATGGGTAATGAAGAAGGGAAAATGTCCCTGGGAAAAAGGGTGCTTCAAGGGTGAGAATCGCCTGACTGAGGCAGGTTTGAGTTTTGAACAGTACTGCACCACTCTTAAGCCATGTAGTAGTGCAAAAGATGCAGCTGCTGCCTGGGCATTGTTTTATGCATGTTTGGAAATGATTGAAATGTTGAAGGGGAAGCAGGAATTGGAGCTTGAAAAAGAACAGTTACAACAGCGTTTGCAAGATTGTGAGATAAGTGGGTGTGATTTTGTAGCAGAAAAGCTTAAACTGGTAACTTTGCTTAGAGATATACAGGAAGACAGAGACAAGGCCAGCAAGACTTTAGAGTTGTATAAGAAAGAATTAACACACACCAAAGTGTTCTTAGAAGAAGCCAGAGCTGCAACTCATTTCCTGGCAGAGGAAAACAAGGCAGCAAAGACAGCAGCAAGTCATCAGAAGTGTGAGGCAGAGATCAGTAAATTGCATGCCCAACTTAGTGCTCATAAGGGAGTGGTAGCAGCTGTAAGGTTGAGAGAGGATTATGATTTTGAGTCCCCTGAGAAAGTAGAGATACTCCCTGATGCAGTCCCCAAAAGCCCATTCAACCCTGATTGGCCCCACATGCATAATGTTGCCCCTGTTACCACAAAGGAGGTTAAACGCTTAGTTGCAGGAGATTGTCTTCCCACAACGGAGATAGTCACTGACATAGTGAGATGGTCTCCCAGTCAAGCCAAGGCTATTGCTGAGAGACTGGGGCCACTGAACAGAAGTGTCCAAGGCGTGCCTCTGAGAGGTGGCGATCGCATGGCTCCTCCTAAGGGATGGTTGAGTCCCCTAAAGAACCCATTCAGGGGGAGCCCATGGACCATAGCTTTGGAGCAGGAGGTGAAAGCCCAGTGTGGGGACGCCCCATAGTAAGAGCCTGGATCGAGGGCCGCCCGGTGTGGGCTGTGTTAGATTCCAGTTGCGCTCAGTCGCTGGTTAAGGCTGATCTTTTGAAAGATGTCCCCGATTGTCGAGCGGAGCCAGTGAGGGTGTCCTGCCTTCATGAGGAAACCCAGAAAATACACCATGTGTGGACAAGTCTCCAAGTTACGGAGTACCAAGGGGAGTTGTTGGTGGGCCTTGCGCCCCGTCTAGCATGCAACATGCTCTTGGGCCAAGACTGGGCTCCACTATATGACATCATGGATCAGGTGCAAGACGTCAAGGTCACTCGCAGAGCCTTAAAGATGCGAGAGGGGAGGTTCGGTGACTCAGTGGAAGGAGAGGAAATCGCTGAGGGAGATGGGGATGCTGTGGCAGACCTGCAAGACATCGCCAGTAGCCAACAGTTCTGGCAAGTGCAGGAAGAAGATCCTGAACTACAGGAACTATGGACGCAGGTGAAAGATGATTCTCAACAGCTGACATCGGTCTCTGACCCCGGGAGTCATTTTGAGGTAAGACACAACCTCTTGTATCGGGTCCAACCTAGCAGGGAGGAGAAGAAAGGCAGAGTACAACTAGTGGTGCCCTCTTGTTTTCGGAAGGCGGTGTGGCAACTGGCGCATGCCAATCCGGTTGGGGGCCATGTGGGGAGGGATCGAACCACAGACAAGATATCCCGATGGTTTTTCTGGCCAAAAATGGGAGAAGATGTGGCCCATCAATGCACAGGGTGCCCCGTGTGCCAAAAGGCAAGGGAAGACCGGCCACCCCGAGCCCCGATGATGCCAATGCCTGTAATTGACCTACCCTTTTCATGAATCACCATGGATGTCATTGGGCCGCTACCTTGCAACAGTAGTGGATACCAGTATATCCTGGTGTTTATGGATTATGCAACTAGATACCCCAATGCGGTGCCTTTAAGGTCTGTAATGGGTCCTTGGATTGCGGAGGAGTTGGTGGAATGGATAGCCCACATGGGGATTCCCCATGAGATCCTGACAGACCAGAGACAAAACTTTATGTCCAGGGTCCTACAGGGGGTGTGTCAAACCCTATGGATCAAGCAACTGTGAATGTCGGTCTATCACCCCCAGACCAATAGTTTAGTAGAGTGATTAAACAGGACCCTGAAAAAGGTATTAAGATGGTGCATGCAGGGTGACTCGCAACATTGGGACTTGATGCTCCCGCTGGCCTTGTTCGTACTCAGGGATGCCCCATCAAAGTCTCTAGGGTATTCTCCTTTTGAACTCATATTAGGTCACCAACCAGATCCTCCGAGAAGATTGGGAACATGGCCCCGCGATTGCCTCCAGCCTGTCGAGATATCAACAAGCATTCCAACGCCATCCAGCACCGCGTCCAGAGCACAAGAGAGCTGGCTTCAGGCAATTTGTGTCAGGCCCAACAACGACAGAAAGAAAAATATGATTCACGCTCAAAGGAGTGGGAGTTTCAACTGGGACAGAAGGTGCTGGTTCTATTACCCACCTCGCATAGCCAACTGTTCACCGAATAGCAAGGGCCATTCAAAATTATATGAAGAGTCAGCCCGGTTGACTATGAGGTTTACCGCCCAGGTCACCAATGAACGAGATAGATTTACCATGTTAATCTGTTACAAGAATGGCAACAGCCTG
The DNA here is from genome assembly GCA_038503035.1 of Crocodylus rhombifer. Classification (NCBI taxonomy): domain Eukaryota; kingdom Metazoa; phylum Chordata; order Crocodylia; family Crocodylidae; genus Crocodylus; species Crocodylus rhombifer. Next base: position 55,770 of record JAVSML010023622.1, read on the forward strand.
AAGGGTGAGTGGCTTTCATGGAAGAGATGGCAGATGACCTTGGACCGCAACAAGTCAGCCCAGGCCCAGGGGTCCCAGAACCCTTGAAAGATGTCTGCATGAGTGATGAGCTAACTACAACACAGAAAATGGAAACGTGGAACCTCCTTGAAGAATTTAGGGAGGTATTTTCGGAGGATCGCGGATGGTCAAGAGACACATATCACTCCATCCATACACCCCCAGGCTCAATTATGCAGGATCAGTGGCGGCCAATACCCCATCACTAACGGAAGAGGTACTTAAAGAGGTGGGAAAGATGCAGGCACGTGGTGCATTAAGCCCTCCCAAAGCCCTTGGTGAAATTCCCTGGTACCGGTATGAAAGCCAGATAGGACCCTAAGGCTCTGTGTAGATTACCGAAGGTTAAACAAAATAGCTATGTTCGATGCCTTCCCCATGCCTCGTGTAATGGAATTAGTGGAACGAATCAGGGCAGCTTGGTTCATAACCACCTTAGACCTGGCCAAGGGGTATTGGCAGATCCCCGTGCAGCCATGTGACCGCCCCAAAACAGCCTTTCTTATAGGCCCCTGGGGCCTATAAGAATCCATGAAGATGCCATTCGGACTGCACAAGGCTGCTGCCACCTTCCAGCAGCTAATGGAGCACATTCTGGCGCTGCACACAGAATATGCACCGGCGTATGTTGACAACATCATCATATTCACTCAATCATGGGGCCAGTACCAATGAGCCCTCACGGCCGTATTGACCGAGTTAAGAAGGGCAGATCTGACCGTGACCCCCTGCAAGTGCGCAATCGCACACAAGCACACAAAGTACCTAGGGTTCCTTGTGGGGCAAGGGACCATTCGACTGTTGGAGGATAAAGTCAAAGCCATTCGCACCTTTTAGGCCCCGCAAATGTTCAAACAGCTATGACCCTTCCTGGGCCTGGTGAATTACTATCGTAGATTCATTCCACAGTTCTCAAAAATAGCATCACCCCTACCAGAAGCCCTAAAGGAGTCATACCGGAAGGGGGCCAAGTGGATGGGGGAGATGTTACAAAGTTTTTGGGCCTTAAAAAAGGTCCTGTGCGAGGATGTGATCATACACACCCCCAATTTTGATAAACCCTGGACGTTATGGACTGAATGAAGCCGCTGTCGGGGCAGTGCTAACCCAACGAGGCGTGGGCATGGAATGACCCGTGGCCTACGCAAGTCGGAAATTGCTGCCAGCTGAAACTAGGTACGTGACAATCGAATGGGAATGCCTTGCTATCCGGTGGGCGGTAGAGCACTTCCAATATTACTTACTCGGGAGGGAGTTTACACTCATCACTGACCATGCGCCCCTGAAATGGCTCAGCTCTGCCAAAACCGATAATGCGTGGATAATGAGGTGGGCATTAGCATTGCATCCATTCAAATTCCATATAATATACCGCCCTGGGAAAGACAACATAATGGCTGACTTCTTGTCTAGATGTGACGAGGGCACGGGATGAGGTGTCGATAGGCAAGAGTGTCGACCCCCACATAGGACCACAGGTAACGAAGGCACGCGTCTCACGGAATTGCCACAAGGCAACTGACGAAGGCGGTTATGTTCCAGGGAAAGAAGTAACAGAGGATACTTATCGGCAGCACAAGATGCAGCACAAAAGGGGCAGAATGAAGAGCCTGCATGGCTTGTCAGCCGCCTCTTTATTCAATTATGGCTGGCTGATGATGTCAGCATCAGACACCAGCTGGTGAGGATAAAAATGGTGTCCGATGCCACAGAGGAGGCGAGCAGCATGGGAGAGGAACTGCAGCCGCCACCGGCAGTGGAAGGGATCCTCCCCACAGGACCTGCGGAGCCTGACAAGCAGGGGTGGAAGCTGGCAGTGCAAGGCACCCCGACGGGAGCCCGCATGGGACGGCGAGGGAGCGACAAGCACGCTGGCCAGAGGCAGAGCTAGAGCTGCACCCGGTGACAGAGCTAACCCCAGGTGGAAGTGTCGGGATGACGGGGGAAGGAGGAAGCCACGCCAGGGGGAGAAGACCCCAGGAGAACCCTGAGGGGTTTACAGTTGGTGAGGGTATCACTGCCAGTCCTGGCCGGGTTGACAGGCAGACGGGAGTGAATACTGGAGGCAATGGGTCAGAAGTAAAGCAACCCCCCAGCTAGAGTCCAGGGAAGGATAGTAAGGGGGCAGAAGCTGCCACATTAGGAAGTGGCTTATTATTCGGTGTTTTGTTACTACGTTTATTTAGTAACCCCGTGTGAAGGAGCATAGGGGGAAAGTGCGGATATCCCCGAGGAACGGGGCTGAGGAAAAGGCTCAGAAGGTTTACCTTTTTTGTGTTTCCCTGAAAGAAGGGGCAGAGACAAGGAGGGCCGAGGGGTAGGCCCACACGGGTGAATGTGGCTATAGGCCATGGGCACCTAGATGCCAAGTCAGAAGTTGTTATCCCAACAGAGGGGACGACGCCAACAGACAGATGATGCACCGAAGGAGATGTGAGGCTGGGGTCTAGGGGTGGTGTAGCCCTGTGAATGACTGCTGGGCAAACCACGGGCCACCGAGTACACTCAACAACCAATCCCACCTACTGAGGAACAACAAGTCATGGCAGGTGAGAACTAGGGAGGCGACTCGAGGAGGAGACATCTACTCAGCCTTCAACACGAGTCTGTAAGGCGCTTGATGTCTACCACCAGAGCACAGACCGCCCGAGAGCGGCTATTCGAGGCCCCGCAGCCACAGATTGGTGCATTGGCCATGAAAGCCTCGGGGGGCTACCCTGCAGACATGCAACCTGCCGAGATGGCTCCGGCAGACCTGCTGAGACAGAACCTGTGGACCTTCATGCAGATTGTGGGTTCGCAGCTGCAAATATTGGAGCGGCAGAAAGATTGGATGCAGCATGGCCAGTCGGCCTTTAAAATGCCCAAGATGACATCCGAAGATGACCCAGAGGCGTATATTGAGGCCTTTAAGCATCATGCAGTTATCACGGGCCTCGACAAAGGATACTGGGCCAGCCATCTGGGCACTTACCCATACAGTGCTCTATTCTGTCAGAAGTCCATGGCCAGAAGCTCCTGAACTAGCCAAGGTGAAGCAGTTGGAGATACGTCTACAAGACTGATTGCACCACAGGCAAACCTTTTATTTGAACCCTTCTCTCGTTCTCTTTTTGTGTTATACTTCAGTTATTATTGTATTCAGCTATTCATCTGTTATTCTTTTGCATACTAATGCATTTTTTTATCTATGTATTTATCCATTAAGTAAAGAAGAGGTCTAAAACTCACCTCATGCACTAGGCCAGACCCAAACTGTAGGGCTTCTTGCGAGCCAGATCCAGCCCAGAACATGCAACAGCAGGGGCAGCAGCTCTGGCTCCAGCCCAGGGCATGTGGCAGCAGTAGCAGCAGCTCCAACTTTAGCCCCAGCAGCAGAAGCTCTGGTTTCTGTGTTGTGCTCCTTGCACAACACATACCCTGTGCTGCAGTACCAGCGCTGGCTTTGCTGTGAAGCATCAAGAAGTGATGGCTCCAACATAGGGTGGCCAAGGAGGTAGGGCTATGGCATTAGGGATGGGTAAAGTGTCTGTAGATTGACCAGGACTGTATCAGTCCTCACTTGCCCTCCTGTCACTAATTGCCATGCCCACCAAGTCCCCTGGATTCTGTAGCAGGCCACACCCTTCAACCCCACCCCAGAAGGCCTGATTCAGCCCATGGGCCCTATGTTTGATACCTCTGGAGTAAAGCTCCTTCCTGCTGATGCATAAAGCGGTTCGTTTTTCTGGAAGCCACAAAAATCACAGACACAGTCAGTTGAATTCCAGCTTCTGTAATCTGTATGAGAAAGGCTAGGGAGAAGCTGGGGGAGAGTCTGCGATTTAGCATAAGAAAAGCTGTGGCAAGGCTGGGAAAGGAAAAAAGTCCTTGGCAGTGTTTCTTTCTTATCGGGTGCAAGATGCAAGCTGTGCATTTCTAACAATACTCCATTTCTAACAATATTCCCCCCTCAAGATGCTTTTTGCTCTCCATTTTTATTTAGGCAGATCAAGATAATTATGAGGAATTTTTCTGAGTACCATGACTTTTGTTACAGTCTGCGCTTTGAGGGGGACTGCTGCAACTTGCATCCCTTCAACTGTGGTGGTTATCAATTTAGTGAGACAGGGAGTAAGGCAAGGAATAAAAATCAAACCAGTCAGAGCACACAAAAATATAAACCCTACTTTTTTTCACCAGGGTCCTCCAAGTAGATTAGACCACCAGTCTTTATTTTATGTGTTTTTCCACGTTTGTATTGGTACATGGGCTATTTTCCTAATCTCTTTGGCAATCTCTAAGACTGTTTTTCTGTTATTATTTATTTGGAGACAGCAATTAGAAAGGTTGAACTTTTTGCAGACTCTGCCATCCTCTGCGAGTAAATAGTCTAAGGCCATTCGATTTTGGTATATGGCTTTTCTCATTTGAGAACTCTGTCGGGCCAGTAACTGGAGAGCAGTGGCAGTTTGGTTAGTAATTATTTCCAAGACTGCCTGCAACCTGATGATTCTATTTAGCATGTATATTGGTGTCTGGTATTCTCAACTTTCATCATTAGCCTATGTAGCTGGTTTATAATACTTAATAATCCTTTGAGGGGGCCACTCATCTTCTTTCTACTTTTGGGAGCCACCCCGTGTCAAACTTACATCAATACTTCTCTTGGGTTTTTTCCAATCATCATACAAAGAGACTCCCAACTTATTTCTAACTTCAGATAGTAGCAAAAAGAAAGCTGGTATAATTATTCCAATATAGTAGGTTCTTGTTCACCTTTGTGGCAGTACCGTATAGGCTTGCCTTCCGCAAATCCAATAATGTCCTTTTAAGGCCTTGTTCTCCCCTCCCAAGGCCAGGGGGTCACAGTTCCACCAGAAAAGAGGGGGATAGTATTTGTTGTCTTTATGCTGTAAAGGGCCGGTGTAATGGTCACTCGGTTTAAGCTGACATCTCCATACGCCATCTTTATTTCTACACTCGCACTCGGTTATTTTATTTGTGTTATTTGAGGCACTCTAATATCTATTAAACCACGCCATCATGCCATTTGGGTGTGCCCATTGCCAATTATAGAAGTAAGGTATGAATCGTTTACTTTGGGTCTTATTATATGCCTGACATTTTGTAATGTTAGGATTGAAACGTGATACTCTTGCTCTTCTGACCTTTTTGAAGCAGGTGTTTTTATCATACGGGGATGATTGTGGAGTGGATGGGTTACATTTCATCCACATGGAGTTTGGGAGTTTAACAGCAGTAGAATTCCATTGACCTGCATACTTTCTGCAATTAAGGGCATAACAGGTAGTGCATGTTCGGACTCATTTCAATATCCATGTACACTGGCTATGTCCCAAACTTTTTTTTGTATCATTATTGCTAATACAGTATTCTCCTAATGCCACTTGGGAAAGATTCCAGCTGTGGTTTTTATTTTATTTTTGACTAGTACTTTTAACATCTGCCTTATTACTTACCAACCATTTTGGGGCCAAAGGAAAAGCCCTCCAAGGCCACTGTTTTTTGGCCTCTTGGAGTCTTCCACAGGCCTAGCAGTTGGTGAGATTGAAGGTACCTGCAATTCTTTCCATTATGTCAACATACAAATTTGTCCCTGGGGGAGCAATTGCGGGAAGCGGGGATATAGGCTGGCGGCTAGGGCTGCTCAATCCTGCTTCTCTTACTACATAGATAATAACAAGGCATATTAAGATTCTCACCATATTCTCCCTTTCTTGAGATCAAATACAGCCTAAACTTTTTCTTTTTACTTTCTTGTCTAATTTTCTGAACTTTAATTAAGCCGTCTTAGAACCACTTGGAGATCACCAGTGGGTTCACAGCTCCACTTGCTGGGTTCTTGTTCCGAGGACGACTCAGCTTCTGGAGTGAGTTCATCCTGGGAGTTGGTGTCTTCTGACGTTCGTGGATGTTGTTTTACACGGGTATGGTGTATCCAACGGTCATGGCCAGCAATCTTTACAGCGGTGTGGGTTGTTAGAAGTACCTGGAAAGGGCTATTCTACCTCTCAGTCAAAGGTTCTTTTTTTTACCACTGCACCAAGACCTAGTCTCCCGGGCAAAAGTCATATACTGGTACGTCTAAAGGCAGACGCTGAAAGGAGGCTGTATATCTGTGAAGAGAAGACAAGACAGACTGCAAAGCAATAACGTACATATGAAGCTCGCTATTACCTCATTCAAAAGTTACATTTTCTCGCATCTCAGGCGGTAAGACTCAAGGGGGCTTGCCAAACATAATTTCATATGGAGTTAATTTAATGTTCCATCGGGGAGTGTTTCGAATGCAAGTAAGAGCTAGCGGCAATGCTTGAGGCCACTTAAGGCGTGCTTCAATACAGATTTTGGTGAGTAGAGTCTTTAAGGTCTTATTCATGCATTCCACTTGTCCTGAACTCTGTGGTCTCTATGGTGTGTGTAGTTTTTAAGTGATTTTGAGAGCTTGTGCGACTTCTTGAACTACCTTTTCCGCAAAGTGGTGTCCTTGATTCGACTCGATGGATTCAGGCAGAGAATACCGGGGAATGATCTCTAGCAACAAATACTTTACTACTGTAGCCGCAGTGGCAGTCCTGGTGGGCCATGCCTCGACCCAACCAGAGAGCTGGTCTATCATGACAAGTAAAAACCCATGATGTCCGGACCGTGGGAGCTCGGCAAAATCAATCTGCTATGCTTGTCCAGGGTACGCTGCTCAGGGTTTACCTCCCATTGGCACAGGGGTTTTTTTTCGAGGGTTTACTTTCTGGCATGTGATGCACCTGGTAGCAATACGCTGAGCTTTTACATATAGCCCTGGGGCTACTGCTTGGCGGATCACTAGATCACCCATAGCCAAGCCTCCCATATGGGTTCTTGCATGAAGCTGGTGCAGCACCTCCCGAAGCAATGGCCTGGGTATCATGACCTTTCCTCCTGGTATTATCCACCACCCCTGGGAATTCTTTTCTGCACAAGCCTTCTGTGCAAATTTATCTTCTTCAGGGGAATACTGCGGGACTAAATCCCGGACGTATGGCCATATGGCATGGGACAAGGCCTGCCTGGATATTTCCTCCGCTTCTCTACCAATAAATGCGGCTTTCTTTGCTGCCACATCAGCCTTTGCGTTTCCAAGCTTATGCTTTTCCTCAGCAGTCTTCCCATGGGCCCGCACATGAATGACTGCTACCTTTTTAGGCTGGTGGAGTGCCTCTAGTAGCTTGATAATCTGAGGGCCGTTAGCAATTTTATTCCCAGAAGCCGTAATGAAACCCCTTTCTTTTCACAATAGTCCGTGCACATGGACCGTAGAAAAATCATAGCGAGAATCAGTGTATACATTAACCCGTTGGCCTGTCCCCAGCTGTAATGCTCGGGTGAGCGCAGTGAGTTCCGCGGCCTGTGCCGACCATGAGCTCGGCAATGACTCCCTCCATACTACCTTATCCAAGGTTACCACTGCACATCCTGTTCGTCTTTTTCCATCGATGACAGAGCTGGAGCCATCTACGAAGTATTCAGCATCTGGGTCTTCAATTGGGTCTTTAGCAAGGTCAGGCCGCACCTGTGTGGTTTGATTCAGGACCTCAAGGCAGTCATGCGTCGGTTTCCCTGGCTCCGGCAGCAAGGTTGCAGGGTTCAAGGCTGTAGTATGTTTGAAAGTAAGTCCTGGATTAGAGAGAAAAAATATTTCATACCGTGATTGTTTGGAGGGGTTGAGAAACTTTCCTCCTTCAGTCCCTAGAATCTGGGGAACTCCATGTGGGGTGTGTATTTCTATATCTGCACCTATGACTATCTTCTGGGCTTCTTCAACAACCACTGCTGTGACTGCCACAGCCCGAAGACAGGCTGGCCACCCGAGTGCAACTGGATCTAGAACCTTTGAGTAATATCCTACGGGTCTCCAGGTTGGGCCTGATGGCTGTGTGAGCACCCCTGATGCGACCCCTTGATTCTCATGAACATACAGTGGATATGGCTTTTTACTATTTGGGATGGCCAGGGCAGGGGGCTGGGTTCATGCTGCCTTAAGCAGATCAAAGGCATGCTGCATTTTTTTATTTCATTTTTATTCAGTGAGACTTTCCTTAGTGAGTCACACAGTGGTCTAGCCTTCCCACCATAATCTGGTATCCATAGTCGACAGAACCCAGTTCGCCCTAGGAATGCCCGCAGCTCCTTGGGTGACTTAGGTGAGGTTAGACCTTGGATTGCCTGTATGCGATCTGCACTCAGGACTCTGACTCCTTTTGAGAGCTTATATCCCAAAAATGTAACTTGAGGCTGACATATTTGGGCTTTCTTTCTAGAGACTTTATATCCTTTTTCCCCTAGAGTGTTAGCAGTGACCTGGTGGCTTCCTTGCAGAGTTGCAAGTTTGGGCTTGCATCTAGCAGGTCATCCATATACTGGAGGAGAGTCACTGCGGGTCTGATCCCTTCCACGTCTCCAAGTCCTTCTGAAGGGCAAGTCCGAAAATATGGGGGGCTGCTATGAATCCTTGTGGAAGAACTGTCGACATGAGTTGGGCTTTATGGAAAGTATCTGGATCTTCCCATTCAAAAGCAAACCATTTTTGACTCTCTCGGTGAAGGGGAATGGAGAAGAAAGCATCTTTCAAATCTAGCACTGAAAATATTTCAGTTTCCCCCGGTACTTGTGTCAAAATCGTGTGTGGGTTCAGGACTACAGGATGGTTTGAAAGGACCTTCTTATTTACTGCTCACAGGTCTTGGACCCCATCTGTCTTCGGCACTCTAAGAATGGGGGTATTATATGGTGAGGACCCTTCCACTAGCCACTCGCACTTCTTGTATTTCTCTATTAACGGCTTGAGTCTAGCTCTGGCCGCTCGGCTGAGTGGATACTGCTTTACCCGAATGGGCCCCTTCCCATCTTTGAGTATGATCCTTACCGGGGAGACTGACTTAGCTCGTGCAGGGGTTCTATCAGCCCATACCGAAGGGTCTACTCCAGTTATGTGATCTTTAGAACTTACTACAGGGCGTCGGTCCTCCAGGAGAGCCATCTGATAGTTCGAGCTCTGCTTGACAGGTAGCTGGACCACCATCTGGTCGTCTCTGAAAAATATCTCAGCTTGCAATTTTGTGAGTAGGTCCCGCCTAAGTAGTGCAACCGGGCAACTTGGAGAGTATACAAAGGAGTGCTCAAGCAAATGGTCCCCCACTTTCATAGCTTTCATAGACATTAGGGCTGGAAGGGACCTCGGGAGATCATCGAGTCCAGCCCCCTGCCCAAAGGGCAGGAAGTCAGCTGGGGTCATAGGATCCCAGCAAGATAAGCATCCAATTTGCTCTTGAAGGTGTTCAATGTAGGTGCTTGAACCACCTCCGCTGGCAGACTGTTCCAGACCTTGGGGGCTCGGACAGTAAAGAAATTCTTCCTTATGTCCAGCCTGAAACGGGCTTGCAGGAGTTTGTGACCATTTGACCTCGTCATCCCTTGGGGCGCTCTGGTGAACAGACGTTCCCCCAGATCCTGGTGGTCACCCCTGATAAACTTATAGGTGGCCATCAGATCACCCCTGAGCCTGCGCTTTTCCAGGCTAAAGAGTCCCATGGCTTTCAGCCTGTCATCGTAAGATCTGTTTTCCTGACCTCTGATCATGCGCATGGCTCTCCTCTGGACTCTCTCAAGCTTCTCCACATCCTTTTTGAATTGTGGAGCCCAAAACTGGACGCAGTACTCCAGCTGCGGCCTCACCAAGGCCCAGTATAAGGGGAGAATGATGTCCCGGGATTTCCTCGAGAAGCATCTATGGATGCAAGCCAGCGTTTTGGTCGCTTTACTAGCCGCAGCATTGCATTGCAGGCTCATGTTCATCTTGTGGTCAGTGATGACCCTCAAGTCTTTTTCTTCTGTAGTGCTAACCAACGTAGCACTGCCGAGCCTATAAGGGTGCTGCAGGTTTTTCCTCCCAAGGTGGAGAACCTTGCATTTTTCAGTGTTAAACACCATGAGGTTCTCATCTGCCCATTTGCTGAGCTTGTCCAGGTCAGCCTGGATCACCCGCCTATCTTCTGGCGTGGATGCTTTGCCCCAAAGTTTGGTGTCATCGACGAACTTGGCAAGTCCACTCCTTACTCCAATGTCCACATCGTTAATGAAGATGTTGAACAGTATGGGTCCCAGGACAGAGCCTTGAGGGACCCCACTGGTCACAGGGCACCATGATGAGTGACTGCCATCAATCACAACCCTCTGGGTCCGACCACGAAGCCAATTTCCCAGCCAGCAGATCGTGGTGGAGCCAAGGCCACAACTGGGCAGTTTGGCCAAGAGGTAATCATGGGATACCAGATCAAAAGCTTTTTTGAAGTCAAGATATATGACATCAATCTCTTCTCCCTTGTCCAGGTGATAGGTCACCTGGTCATAGAAGGAAATGAGATTGGTCAAACAAGACCTACCCGCAACAAACCCGTGCTGGCTATCCCTTAGAATGTTAGCCTGGGCCAGTCCCTCAAGGATGGCCTCCTTAATAAACTTTTCTAAGATCTTCCCCAGGATAGAAGTCAGGCTAATGGGCCTGTAGTTAGCTGGATCCACTCTCCTCCCTTTCTTGAAGATCGGCACCACATTGGCCTTCTTCCACTTTGGTGAGAAGTGGCTTACAAACAGGGAGTCGGGACTGCGTTCCCTCAATCCCTTTCACAAGTACATGCTGTTCACTAGTTCCTGCACAGGGGGCGGTTTCTGGAATCATTGAAAATGTAGCCCCAGTATCCACCAAGGCTTCAAAGTTTTTGCCACCAACCCTAATGGTTACCATGGGATCTTCTCGGGCTCCAACCCGAATGGTAGTGGTCTTAGATCCCCGTCCCCTTCATTGTGTGTCCTCACCCTTTTCCTCTGCCCGCATGAGGTGACCTCTTGGTTCACCCTCTCTCTTCTCCTTTAACTTTGGGCATTCCCTCTTCCAGTGTCCTTTCTCTCTGCAGTAAGCACAAATGTCTGCTCCCAGCCTTGCCAGGGTTACCTCCAGTTATAGCAGCTGCCAGCGCTGCCATCTGTTGCTGAGCCTTTTTATCCTTCTTGCACTTCTGCATATGCTCACGATTCCCATATACCTTATATGCAATTTCCACCAGCTCTGAAATTGTTTTCCCAGTACCTTCCTTAGTTTTCTGTAACTTCTTACGAATATCAGCAGCGGATTGACCAATAAACATAAGATTTACCATGCGTTGATTATCTGGGGCTTCTGGATCTAGGTCTGAAAACCTGCGGAACGCCTCATACAGCCTCCCGAGGAAAGCTCAGGGATCCTCTTCTCTTCCATGTCTCACTTCATACAATTTAGACAGATTAGTAACCCGAGGCACTGCCTTTCCTATTGCTTCCACTATAATCTCCAGATACCGTGCACTCAGCTCTCTACCTTCTGCAGTATGATTATCCCATCTCAGTTCCTCAACAGGGCAGGTATCATGCAAGGTACGACCAGCAGCTCCCTCTGCTTCTACGCTGGCTGCTGCAATGTGCTCTGCCGTCCCCAACACTAATCTCCTCCCCTCCGGGGTCAGGAGGGTTTGGAGCATTATCTGGACATCAGCCCAAGTGGGTCGATGGGTTTGCCCAATAGATCGAAACAGGTCCCTCATCTTTTCAGGGTCTTCACGAAAAGAGGGGCTCTGATTCTTCCAGTTAAATAAATCTGAAGTACTAAATGGGGTGTAGACAAAAGTTGCATTGCCCCCCTCTCCGATAACCTCTCGCATCGGGCAATTCAGCACCGGCTGTGATTCTACAGTCTTGCGCAAATAATAGCCCTTATTCCCTGATTCAGATGGGGCACTTGGCTGAGGCTCACACTCTGAATCATTAGGTATGCTTTGATACGCCGGTGGTGGTTTCCCTGAGGGAGGGAGCGGTGGTGCAGAGGGACTGGATCCCGAGGAGGTGTCTGATTCATCCTTGCTACCTGACAGGGTGACCAGAGAACGGGTCCAATACTCAGCCAATTCCGAATTCCCCCCCTCATTAGACTCAGGGAGTACAGGCAGTCCTCCTCTAGTCTTTCCTTTAACAACCATCACATGAGACTTTACTAAGCTTTTCTTAATCCAAGGTGGCTGATTTTGAACCACCCACAACCAACAATCGATATAAGGAAATTGATTCCAATATCCGTTCTGCATAACTATTTCATGGATAGATATCACTTCTTTTACTACAAAGGATCCTTTTGGGGTCCAGTGGACCCCAAATGTTGGCCACTCGAGTTGACAAAACTTAATTAAATCACCCTTTTTCATCTTCACTCCATAATCTGCCTGCTTTGCAAATTTACTGAAGTTTTGTAATATATAACTTAAAGGCGTATCTGAGTTTTCTACACGGGAGCGACCCGCACCCATATGCCCACAAAAGTGCGCCCAACACACGCCAAATACCAAAAGATCCTAGTTACAGACGGTTCGCATATACCAGGCCGAAAATTTCCCAGTATTAAACCAAATCGAACGCTTCTTTGTTCCCGGATCCAGACCAAATTGGGCAAGGGAATTCATATACTCACTCAGATACCCCAGAGATCTTGATCAGAATGTTGGAATGTGTGTCTGGCATCCTCAGAAACCAAAAATTTTGCACAGGAGCCTTTAATCTCTCGGGTACCCCGACTCACGTCTCAAACCCCCTGGGCGAGCCCAAAAAGGCGGCTCGGTGCACACTCCCCGTGGTGGCAGAGACGATCTTGTCACTGAGCCCCAAGGTGATCCAGAGACATCCCATCTGGGGTGCAGATTGATGACTAAAGCGGGTCGTTTCTCTGGAGGCCACCAAAATCACAGACACACACTCATTAGATGGCACAAAACGTGTATTTGCAAATAGGGTCAGAGCAGAGTCAAAAACTCAGATTACTCTGAACCCACAAAGGAATTTTGCAGGCTGTATTTATCTTTTCCCTCCTGGGCACGTGTGCAGAAACAGGAATTCTTACAGCTCACTTCTGTTTCATACAAACATACATGTGGTTACATTACTACATACATCGCATGTATAGTATAATTAACTACTTAAGTATGCAAGGCAAAAAGGTAAATATGCATCAACTAATTAAACATACTCAAAGACTACTATAAGTCATCAAAAGTTCAAACCCCCCCCTTTCAAAGACACAGTCAGTTGAATTCCAGCTTCTGTAATCTGTATGAGAAAGGCTAAAAAAAAGCTTTAAAAAAATCTACAATTTAACATAAAAAAAGCTATGGCAAAGCTAAAAAAGAAAAAAAGTCCTTAGCAGTGTTTCTTTCTTATCAGATACAAAATGCAAGCTGTGCATTTCTAACAATACTCCATTTCTAACACTTCCTTTATGGGTGCATTGCTACATTTCTGCATTTGGTCCTTCATTTTAAATATCATATTTATGACATTCAGTCTTTTACTATATTGGTTTTCTCTTTTCAACTCATTAATTTGTTTAAGTAGAACATTTGTATTCCTTTGTGTATTTATTCCATCACATATTTCTTTCTGAATAGTTCACTAAACCCATTCCCTGCCACTGGAAGGGTTCAAGGTACTGGGGGTACCCTCCATGTTCTCCTGCTCTTTTCCTGTGGCATTTGTTTTTTAGATCTATGGGCTGTTCACTAAATATGCTAAGTTTGCTTCTGGATCTCATGGGTGTTCTTGTGGATATTTGACTTGGCATCCATTACATGGTTGCCTGCAACTGCAAGGAGCTGCACTGAATGTTGGCCAGTCTTTCCTTCATATATGTATGTATGTATTCTTGTATTTATTCCTAGAGGTATTCATTCCTCTTGTATTCATTCCTTTGGGGACATGCTGATTTAAGATTTTATTAAGTCTTTCATCTATTAATTTAATGACTAAGTCAGTCCTTTATACTTGTCATTATTCAGTCAGTTATTCCCATATGTGCCTATTAATTTCTAAACCAATTCTCTTTCCAATCATATATCTCTCACTTATTTATACTTTCATATATTTATTCCTTCATTTATTGTATTATATAATGTATTGATTTGCAATAACTATAAGTGTACTTTATTTACTAATATATACAAGAAATATAAATGTATTCATTTATATATAATTTATTTCTTATATACAATTACAGGTAAAGAAATATTCGATATTCCTTCCTCTGTAGTTGTATCTATTCCTTTATTTATTCTTAGATATATTCACCACTCCTTCATTTGCAATTACAGCATTTTGGCCAGATTTTCATTCATTCATTCATTTAAACATTCATTTAAATAAATGACATTTAAAATTAAGATTTAAAGAATTAAAAGATTCAGCATGAGACAACAGTGTAATGAGCCCAGGTGAGTCAGTGGAGCCAGAGACTGGAATACAGGCTAGAGCTGCCCCTGCCTCCCCTCTTCCCTCCCCCACCTCTGCAAATATGGGTCCCTGGCAGCAGGTGGGTGGGAGGTGGGGAGGGACACCTGCTTCACTCAGGGCAGGGGTCTGCACCACCCTACTACCATCTTCCCCCAGGAAGCCCCATCCTCACCTGGGCTCTAGGCAGGGGAAGCTGCTCCCTGGTCTGGACTCTGCTGGCCTGTGATAAGTTAAAGGGTATGTCTGATGTTTCTGCCATTGTGCCTGGTAGGTGTATGAGAAGGTTACTCATTAGGTTTTTAAAAATAGATTATACAGACACTTGTGTAGCCTGGGCAGCAGGATGGACCATATGACCACCTCAGGTCCCTTCCACCTGTACTTTTCTATGATTCTCTGAACAGTAAGAAGGCATATAAACTCTTGCAGGTTCAGGCACATATACAACTGGATAATTATGCACTGTGGGATAGTGCATATAATGGAGTAGAGGCACGTGAGGAGAAGATATTTTGGTTATCAATGTTGAAACTTAAGTAAGAAAAAAGAGTTATGGTTCAGAATGAAAATCAAAGTAATATCTTAGGAAATAAATTTGAAGGAAAATCCCTTGTGAACTTTTTTTTTCCAATTGAGAGATCTTTGGAAAATCTGTTATTTAAAAAAAATGATTTAAAAGAAATCTAAAAATGAAAAGTTGCTTCTGTAAAAGTAATTAGCTTACTTGACTAGAAAAACAGACAAAGCCCAGAAGGCTGATACTGCTTAATTCAGTTAAATGTTCTGAGATAAGGAATCCCGCACACCTTGGGTTATCCTTAGGTTATCTTGATATCTTGCCCTGTGCATAGATAGTTTGTTTAAGTAAACTTCCTAAATTTCTGTGTAATTTACTATTGTTTTGTTTCTCCAAGGTGTATTTTTTATCTCTTTCTCTGTCTTTAGTATAAATACGCTTGTAAACTTAGAGAGTCTGAGAAATCCTTTGAAACAGACAAGTGGGTGATTCCCCTTGCTGTCTGGAATTCTCCCTGTGATCACAGTATGGCCTTAAATAAAGAAAAGCTGGCTCTGTCAGTTCTGATTCAACTACAACGCGAAGTTTGATTTCTTCCACACTTCAAAGTAAACTATCAAGTATTTTGCTTAAAAATTATTAAAATTAGCAAATTGGATTTTATAGAAACTTTAGACCTTTTTAAGTGGCTAGTAAAATTGACATGCACTCATGAAACAGTTTGGTGTCTGCAACTCTTTTTTTTTTTTTTTACTGGAAAAATGTTTCATTGGTAGGTAATACATTCCCTGCTTTAATTGTGATATTAGAGATACTCCTCACTGTCAGACTCAACTTCAAACCTTTCCTGACCAAGACGTATCTGTTAGAAAGTGGAGTAGCATGGAGATGGCAAGAGGGGACTGAGTGGTGAGAAGAGGATAGGGATAGCAGAGAATGAAAGGAAGGAGGACAGAAGGGATATAGAAAGAAATCCTGGGAAGGGCAGGACTGACACAGACTTACCTTGTGCTGCCTTTGACAGCACAGGGCACCCTCAGGAAAGTCCCACCTCCCTGTAGCTCCCTCCCCCTGGCCTGCCCTGCACTGGGTCACCACTTCTATATTCTCTCTGACTGGTAGAAAATACAGGGTTGGGCTTTCTGTGATGGTGAGCACTGGCGGTGTATGAAGCGGGCCCTATTCGATTCAGATTTGGATTTGGCCTGAATCAGGGACAGTGGTTTGATTTGTTGATTTGGATCACTGTCCCAATTCAATTTGGCTGAATCTGAACCTGAAGATTTGATGCTGATTCGGAGAATCAGCAATTCAGACATAGACACAGCTTTAAATTATTTTTTCTACATACCTTGAGATACCAGGTGCAGTTCATGATCACTGCAATGTTGGGGCACATGTAGCATCCCACAGGAGTGCAGGAGGGCCCTCCATGTGCTTGGCAGCTAACCCAGATGTGGACAGGGCATACTTCCGGTCCACTTCCAGGTCTGCCGGGGAGCGCACAGGGGACTCAGTGATTGGCCATGGAGGGATCCCAGGTGCCTGCCCCAGACCCAGGAGCCACCAGTCACTGAGCCTGGGGGTCTGTGGGGGAGCAGAGCCTGGCACATTCCACGGCGGACCCAGAAGTGGATCATAAGTACTTCTGGTCCAGTTCCGGGTCTGCTCCTCTCCATGTGCCCCAGCATCGCAGCACTTACATGCCCTTAGAGGTATGTAGAAAAAACATTTAAAGCTATTGTCTCTCTGTCCAAATCTCCAAATCTTTCTGAATCTCTCTGAATTGATTCAGAGGGTTCCAATTTGATTCAGAGAGATTAAAGTGTCCTCTGATTCAATTCGGATTTGGAAATCCAGCCACCAAATCGAGCCAAATCTCTGTGTCCTAGGAGAGAATGGGGGGAAGGACCCCTAACAAGAGAAGAAAGTTACGGGAGGCAAAAGAGACAGGAAAAAGAGAAACAAATAAATATAGAAGCTAAAGCAAGGAAAAACTACTTACACTCAGCCGGAGCTGTGACGCCACAGGAACAGGGAGAGAAACCCACGTGTTAGCCGCATCTTTATTCAGCCGATGATGTCACCAGCCAGCAGCGATAAAAATGGCCAGTGGAGGAGGAAAGGGAGAGGAGAGAGTGGACCCAGGGAGCGCAGGGACTCTGGACCCATGCCGGGATTCTCCCAGGGAGGAAGAAGCAGCGGTAGAGAAGCCGGAAGAGTCTCCAGATATCAGCAGCGGCAACAGCAGCAAGGAGCAAACTGCCAATGCCAGAGGCAAACTAGAAGCAACCCCTGCAACCTGTGAGAGTGGCAGCACCAGGGGAGGCAGCAAAGGGTGTGTGAGGACACTCACCACAACAGGTGGGAGTATTGGGAACAGTGGGGAGGAAGAGGAATTTGCCTCACTGGGAGAGTCCTGGCAGGAGCAGCAAGAAGGGCCACAGAGAGGTGGGACACGGACCCCGAATGGAAAAAATAGCTAGCCACACACTGGGGAATGGCAAGACACCCAGGGTGGGATGATCTAGAAGGGAGAGTGGGGCAACACCAGGCTTGCCAGGGAAGTTGAAAGAGGAGGGAAGAAATGACCCAAGCAGGAGGCCATGAGCACGCGACCCCAAACGGAGGTCATCACTTAGATAGACCATAGGGAACACAGCACACAGTGCCGTGGTGTATGGGACCAAGGAAGGGAATTGCCCCAAGTCCTAGCGATATGTTAGGTGTGTTGTCATGTGTTTTTTTTATGTTTCTTTCTTTTGTGTTTCCCGCGTGTGAAGGGGTTGAGAGTCAGGAGGGACTCATAGAGATAGAATAGATGGGGTGAGGCCTGTAGGGCTTCTTATTGGATTAAGGCCTGAGGGCAAGAGTGCACCCTAAGCGAGTACAGGTTCCACAAGCAAGACCCCAACGTGGACAGCCCATGGCAGAATAAGAAAATTGGCCTCAGAAGCTAACATCCAGGACAGAAAGGAACTCAAGAGGCTCCTTAGGGGTGTAAGAAGAGGCACATGGTCACAAAGATCAAGCAATCCATCGAGGTGGTGTGAGGACGGTGTGTAGGAGTGGTGGAGCCCTGTGGGTGATCATTGGGTAGACTGTGCACCGCAGAAGATCCCCAGGTTGCCAACCCCCCACTGAGGAACATTCAAAGTCGTGGCAGGTGAGATAGGGGAAGACTCCCCGCAGAGGAAACACCTACTTAGCGATTTGTGGATATTAGCAAGGCATACACCACCCAGTGCTTGAGCCAAGGCTGCATGGGACTGAGTGTTCAAGGCCCAGTAGTCACACTCTGCCAAATCAAATCTGGGACCAAAGCTTT
The DNA here is from genome assembly GCA_038503035.1 of Crocodylus rhombifer. NCBI lineage: Eukaryota > Metazoa > Chordata > Crocodylia > Crocodylidae > Crocodylus > Crocodylus rhombifer. The sequence goes on from JAVSML010023622.1 coordinate 74,015, forward strand.
GCACAGCCCTAGAGCACTAGAACACTGAGGCCTCAGGGAGCACAACAACAGCTCAGCACCAAAGGACTTGTTAGCCAACATTAGGACCCAAGGACTGTAGGTGTAACCTCAGTGTGGTGAGCAGGAGGAAGGGGAAGAGTCCAAGGCTGGCCATGGAACCCACAAGTCCTACCTTCCTGGTCCCCAATCCCAATCCTTTGAGAACCAGCATTCTTTTAATTAAGGGTTCTCACATTGCTTTAAAATCTAAAACCTTTTATGAATTAAGTAGCACAGTTCAGTATAGCATGTTAATGAAACTGAAATTTTCCACATGTAAGTCTCATATGCATATATTTACACACAAGCATAATAGATCAGTAGGTTAGGAAATTATTAGGACAATTAATAATCGCTAAGAGTAGTAGATGCCATCATAACGGAACATCATGCTATGCAAATGTTAATGGCTATCCCATTTATTTTATGATAATGTAAGAAAAAAACTGTGATACTCAAGAATCAAATAATTAAAAGAAGTGGCTAAAATCAGAAATATTAAGACATGTAATAGTAATTAGCATATTATTAAGATTAGTAATAAAGAGCAAGATAAAACAATCAAACATATAATGAACTGCGATAGTGATAATAGCATCCACATTACAAGATTAATTCATTACTTAGATAATAAACTACAGAAAAATGAAAGATGAGAGCTAACAAATATTGAACTAAAAACATAGTGACATATCTGTGACAGCTGAAAATTATGTCTGTGTAATAAAGGTGCTTGCTGAAGTCTGTATGAAGATTAGACCAGGTGTTTTTCTGTCATTTGTTCAGATACTAAGCTATATGTTGTTGATAAGAGCCTAATTAAAGTCAAAGATTAATAAGGGCTTGTATGTAGTGAGGCCTAGTAAATTTAGCAAAGCCTTGTAGAAGTAGAAGTAAGCCCTGTGGCATAGTTAAAATTAACCTTATCAGAAAAATGCAAGGCGTGTACTGCTACTGGTCAGTCCTAAGGACAGTTTGAAGTAGAGAGAATCTGGATGGCTGTAAATTATCAGCATAGCTTAGAAGTTATAAATTGGCTGGCACATCTGGAAGGAAGGAAGATGCAGCTCTGTGAATAAACTACTGATTAGCTTCTGACCTGGATCAGTGGGCCAGTGGAGCCCAAGGACTGAATACCAGGGTCCTTCCCAATACCCCTTGGACAGTGCTGATTGGAGACACCTGACTTTGCTGAGCTTTGCAGAAAACAACTTGTCATACATCAGGCATCAGAGGGGACTGCCGATAAGTTGCCAGTGTGAATTATTATTGTCTGTCATTGTCTGTCTTATTATACAACGCGTAGTCGTGTATATGTTAAGTCAATAAACCTTTCTTACCTTTCTACCCCTGACCACACTTTCAATCCCGAATCCTCCGCAGGCACCTGGGACAATAGTGACTCAGGATTTATATTATTGGAACTGCAACCAAAATCTGGGCCCAGCCTTCTTGCAGTCACCAGGTGGCTCTTTCTTTCCAACGAAATTACTGAGATTCATGAGGAAGGCTTGCTTGTATTGATCCCTATACGTGATGGTACCACTCAGTATGCACTGTGGTAAACTGTTGCCCAAGACTCAGGAGTTATGGATGGTCAATTCCAGACCCCCAAATGGTCCTAGGTTCAGAATGTGGGCACTGAAATCCAAGAATATGACCCTTCAATCCACATCTGCCACCTGCCATCTGCCAAGTTGCTACAGAGGCTGTGTATGTAGAGATGGCACCACACTTCAGTCCCCATCCCCAACTCCACCAAAGCTATTCCACAAGTAAAGTCTAGCTTTGTTAAACCACAGAGACAGAGCCCGGCTCTAGCCCAGTGGTAAGGGCCCCTGCCTTGGAGTCGTTCTGACCTCTGTTCCAAGAACTGTTTGTGTATTTTATATTTAGGTCATGGAATAAAATACACAAAAAACCCTGGAAAGACACAGTGCTGCTGTGACTCACGGTACTGATCCACACAACAGACTCCAATTTAGGGCAGAGATAACCATGTACTGTTGCAATCTGCCTTGGGCAATCTGCAGCTGCCAAGAATGGACTCTTCTATACTGCAAAATGAGCTTGGACTCAGGGCTGTGGATTCCAACATTAGCCTCATTAGAGGACACAATTCCTTGGTAGATCTAGCCCTAGCTCCTACAGTTATGTATTTAATATCTGGAGAAGCAAGTAAAGACTCCAGTGCATCCTGAATTTACTGCCTTTTTAACTCTGCAGCCTAAAACAGCATACATTTGATAGAGAATAGCACAGTTCCACCCAATTTAAGTCAGGCTCAAATAGCATTCATTCTACAGGTAGATTCCAAGGTTAGCTGGTTCATGGGGCTAGAGAGGGACAGTCTGTTTATCAATGACATGAAAAGGCATGGCCTGGTTAAAACCACAGCTGGTCACATTTGACTCCCCAGTCTTAGTGTCTAGGTTCCCCTTTACTGGCGGGACTCTCTTTGACAGGACTTCCAAGAAAGGTTCAAACTCATACCTTTGGAGCTGTCTTAGTACGTTGTTATACTTTCTCTTTCAGACTTGTTACGTGATCTTAAGACAAAAGTGTCTGACTGTTAAGGCAGAGAAAGACAAGCTAAGTTCTCTCTGAGTGTCTCAGAGATAATTGTCTTCCAGCAAAGATTATGCCCAGCTTGTGTTTGGTATACTTGATCTACAAGGCTGGACAAATCATGACAAAGACTATGATGATATGGATGACTGAGGGAGGATTAGGGGGCAGAGCAGTAATAGATGTCTAAGGGGGCCCAGTTTGCCAGGAAGAAGCACATGGAGGAACCCAGGCGGAGGCTGTGTAGGATGGTGAGGGCGTTGAGGGTGTTCCCCGGGACATGCCATTATACCATCTCTGGATCTGCCCCTGCTGGCTTCCCATTGTCTGGGGGCTTCCTTCTGTTGCTTCTATGGGCCAACATGTTGAATGTATCTGCAGTAATTGAGGTCTGGGACAAGATTAGGATGCTGGTGAAAAGGCTGACGAAAGGCTTTATATGGCGGTGCAATTACAGTATAATAATTCCTAACCAGCACAAAATTGCATCATTCTTTGATATCAATATACCTAAACTAAAACAGCAGTGTGCTCATCCTCATTTTGGCTGGCTTGGGAAGTTTGTTGATAATGGCTTAAGAGCATGCAAACTTTGGTTTATATTGAGGGGAGGAGGGAGGAGTGTTGAAAAATCCTCTGCATTTTGTCCTCATCCAACCATAGTATCCCTGTCAACTTCACACTCAGTCCCAACTTCTTTTCCACTTTCTCCAGCTCTCAGACTGTGCCTTTCTGACCATACAGTCACTATAGAGTTACTCTCTGGGTGCTATGGGCTCATTCCACAGATATAAAAGGAAAAAAATCTAGAGGTACTAGAGTGTTGCCACGCAGATATTATAGCCTAAATCTTGTGTCCCTCTCTCAGGTGAATCCCACTTTTGATGCTCAATTCTGCAAGCCACTAAGACCAAGCCTATTCCACCCAATATAGCAGCTGCAAAACCAGCTGAGATAGCTGGATTCCATTTACAGTGAAGCTCTCTTGTGATGCAGTTCTCCTAAGGCAAATGGTGGGAGGTGTGGCAGGTCCCACTTCCACCTACACCTTTTACCCAACAGCCAGGTAGTTATAGCATTTTGCCCTGGAACTGGCAAACAGTGGAGGGTTGTAGGCCACCCTCTTTTCCAAGGGAATGTGAATCCAGGTCTCTCACATCTTGGTGAAGTGTTCCTAACCAATTTCCAAGATGCAGAATAGGTAACAGAGCATCATCTATCCCTCCACTTAAAACTAACCCACTGAGAGGAAAGGTTTTCAAGAGTCAAATTCCCTCTTGCAGGCTCTTCTTTTGGCCTTAGGATTCCTGCCATTTCCAGGAAAGGTTCTCTAACCACTAAGCTACTGGGCAAAACGGAGTGACAGTACTATTAGCAGGGACATTTCTACTACTATGGATCGATAGGGCAAAATAGGATCAGCCTTTGTAGGTGCCAGAAGGGAACAACATATCTTCCAGGATGAACTCGGATTAAGGATCATGAGGTGACACACATTTTCTGGAATAGCCTGAACAAGAATTAGGCAAATAGGAGTTGGGCCTATATACTTACAGAGCTCAGAGAATTTCCCCACAGATGTTGTAGACTTACTCCATAGTTACTATAGAGTTACTGCCTGGCTTATACAAAGTTAATTTATAGTTATTCAATAGATAACATGAAGTTACTACAGTCCTTCTACACAGCTGCTGTAGAGACTCTCCATCTATATTTTAGATCACTTCATGGATAATACATTGATTCCAAAGTTATGTTGTGGACCCAGAAAGTTAGACCATAGGTTCTGCATCATAAATAACACACAAGGTGTGTCTACACCTGCATTAATGTGCTTTTTCTAATGCTCATTAAATTTAGTACCTCCCGTGTGAGGTAATAAATAAATGCGCATTAAGTTGCCCTAATTCACAATATGTAAAGCACACATTTTTAAGTGATGCATAATGAGCAGTAGCCTATTTTACTGTGCATTAGCGTAATTGCATGGTTTTTTACATGACACTTTAATGTGCAACAAAATAGGCTACTGTGCATTAAAGTGAACATACAGATGCACCCACAGTGTAAAGAATCACTGTACTCCACAGGTACTGCAGCTTCTAAAATGTTATTTCAAAGATACTTCAGAGGAGCTCCATGGCTAATTTGCAGAACCTATACCATGATTTAAATACTACTCCAGTACAACTCAAACAAAAACTTGCCCAGCACAACAAAAATATTCTGATTTCTGCATTTCTTTTATTCTGACATGTTCTGTTTTCCTTTCCAGAGACCAGATCTGCCCAGCAGCCTCTTCATAGCACTGAGAATCTCCCTGTTCCTCAGTGTATAGATCATGGGATTCATGAGGGGGAAGACCACAGTGTGGAACACGGCCACCACCTTGTCCATAGGGAAGCTGCGGAAGGGCCGGCAGTAGAGGTAGATCGCTGGGCTAAACATGACAAAAACAATAATGATGTGGGTGACACAGGTGGAAGCTGCTTTGCTCTTTTCATAGGAGGAACTTGCCCTCAGCCGGAACAGCAGGACCCCATAGGAGATCAGCAGAAGGAGGAAGCACATGAGCATGGCCAGGCCACTGTTAAAGAACATGATGAATTCCAAGGTGTAGGTGTCAGTACAAGCCAGTTTGATCACCTGGCTGATGTCACAGAAGAAGTTGTCCAGCTTGTTGGGGCCACAGAAAGGGAGAGGAACAATGATGGCAACCTGGATGCTGGAGTGAATCAATCCGCCTGCCCAGGCAGCCACCACCAGGGCCCAACAGACCCCCCTGTTTACCACAGTGGCATAGTGTAGTGGCTTACAGATGGCCATGTACCTGTCAAAGGCCATGGCAATGAGCAGGAAGATCTCAGCCGCTCCTAAGAAGTGAAGAAAGAATATCTGGGCCATGCAGGCCCTGTAGGAGATAGCCTTGCGGCGGGAGAAGAAGTCAGCCAGCATTCTAGGTGGGGTGATAGAGCAGTAACAAATGTCCAGAAAGGCCAAGCTGGCCAGGAAGAAATACATGGGAGAGCCCAGGCGGGGGTCTCCATTGATGGTGAGTATGATGAGGATATTAGCTGGGAGGATCAGTGAGTAGAAGAGAAGAAATAAGCCAAGAAGGAACAGCTGGACCTCCCAGGCCTGAGACAGTCCCAGCAACACAAACTCTGTCACCTCTGTGCTGTTTCCATGCTCCATTTTTATCAGTGTGGAGTCCTGTAACACATGCATGAATTCTTATTATTTTTGAAGCTGTCATTGTGTAACATAGCTATCATTGTATGTTATTGTAGTTGTTATGAAAAGATCTGGGTCAGGGAGCAGCTAAGATCAGAGCATTGTTGTACCAAGTATTTCAAAGACCATGACCAAGGCTGAGCTCCCTGCATTGTGCAAGTGCTGAACTGACCTCAACTGAACACCAGGTTTTCACTGGGCACATCTGCACAAGACACTAATTGCATAGTAAGCTAATAACACTGCATAGTAGCGCACCACACCATGGACAGTGCTAATATGCTAGTGGGAAGTATTATTAGGCCACTGTACATAGCATCACTAAAAAGGCATTTGCTGGCACTACTGTGCAGTAACTCTGGGTACTGTGCATTTATTTAGTGCTTGGTTATACAAGCAAAGTTATATAGAAAAAACACAACTATCAGGTGTCAGTTGCCAGAGGAGGGGGAAGGTACCCTCCACCTTTCAGGCCAATAGCTTTGTGGTTAGGACATTGGCCAAGGAGAAAGATAGATTGATTTTAGGCTCCCTCAAGCAGAGACTTGTCTCCTGCATCACTTAGAGGCCTCTCCAGCCTTCTTCTTGGAATTGGGCCACTACACCTTGCATTTTATAGTAATTGGATAAGATGTTTAAACAGCTCTGAAAAAATACCTGTCCCAATGTGAGCAAAGGCCCTGGCTAGATCCCAGCAGTCCTGTGCTATGCATAGCAGCACTGAGCTATGCTCCCCCTAGCTTGTTGCTTTCCTGTTGGCCCCATGTAACCACTCTGGTGGGTGCTCAGTGGTACTTATCCACTTTGCAATTCAGGTACTAAATGACAGACAGCATCCTTCATGCTGGGTGCAGCAGATGCAGACAAACCTGGGGTTTATAACTGTCATATGTTTAAACTAGAAGAAAAAGGAAAAGGAAAGGAAAAAACAATAAAAAACACAGCCAACACATGCAAGGTGTATATGGATCATAACAATGAAGTCCCTTGCATAGAAAGACAAGCAAAAGATCTAAGGGAGAAACTGGAGTGAGAAAAGCAGTGGAACAGTTAGTTAAAACAGCGAGCAGTGTGTCATGGTTCCTCAGGTCTTCATGGCCAAGGAGTGCCAGCATGGCTATTTAACTGAATGCACTCAGAAAGGATCAGAAAAGGTGGAAATGCAAAGACAAGCAAGGATCCCAAAGGTAGAAACCAGATGGTTCAAGAATATCTAAGTTCAGGGAAGACAGTCCAGGAAGCTGTGCTTGGTGTCGGAAAGCAGGGAAACACTTAAGGAAACAGGCTCCTGTGGGGGAAGGGCAGGTAGCTTCATTAACTCCTGGAGCCAGGTTAGTGCTCCCACTTCCCTGCACATTACTGATAGTAATAAGGCCAGTGACCAGGAATATGATCCCAGAATCATAGAACACAATCATAGAAAAGTTGGACTGGAACCTCACCAGGTCATCTAGTCCATCTGCCTGCCAGAGGCAGGATCATCCCTAGCTAAACCATCCCACTCAAATTGTTGTCTAACCTATAAATAATCCTGCACAGTCAACCTTGCCACACAACTCTAAGGCATTGCACCCTGACCTGCAAGAGGTAAAGCAGGGGGATAGTGGTGGTCAGTGTCCTGCTGCTGTAATGGCTGTTAAAATACATTCCAGAAATGTAACAAGGAGGGCTGTCCCCTTTGCTAGAGAAAAGCAAAAAGCCCCACAGTCTGCAACAATCTGACCATCAGTTAAAATTCCTTTCTGGCCCCAAAATCATGATGAGGCCAGACTGGGGAAAGCAGAGCAAGGAAAAGAGTGTCTCATGGTGGAAGCTTTTGGGGGACCCAAGAGAATCAAGAAAGAAACACAACCCTCCTAAAATCTGAAGTCTTTTATGTGCCACAGATTAGTAATACATTTATTTAGAAAAGGCAACACTATCACACTGTGTAACAGCAGAGCTCAATCTAATGACAAATTGCACCATCTCAGTAAAGATGATTAAAACAAGTTTGTGCAGTTACGAACAGCCTGAAACACCCTCGCTGATGCTCACAGAGCAGGGCAAAACATTTTTAATAAATTCTCTAGATTATAAAATATTGTAACGGAGCAGAAGCCCAAAACTTGAAGCCCCAAGATCCAAAGGAAAATTCACCACTTGGCAAAAGTTTTAGTAAACTGGTTGCCAGCACTAAAGACCTTATCAAATTAATTAGCAAACGGAAAGGGCTTGATCACCCAAACCATCATCTTCAGTGCAGAAGTCCATATGACCTCGCTCTCTCTGACATTCCTAGTAACGGATAAGTGCAAAATGGATATTAAGAGCAGCTTTTAGGGCTAATTTCATCATAATTATCACCCCCTCATAACTTACCCAATTCAGGGAAGACCCAGTCAAGATATTCAGGGTCAGTCTTAACCTGAGGAGCTACCAATCAGGCTGGGTTGATGAGTATGAAATGACCCACTCAGTCAATTTGTGTCAAGTAGGTGATATTAAACAGTTCTTTTAAAAACCTCAAACACAACATCACAGCATGGTTTTTATATAATAAAATACAAATCTGGTGACAAAAGTAATGAAGGAAGGAAGTTCTTTTTAATACTTCCAAGTCAGGTGCAAATTAAAGTCCAAATTCAAAATATCTAAGCGTAATATCCATGCCTATTGTGAGACCTATCTTGTTACAGGGCTAGCATCTTATGTGTAGTCCCTGGGCCAAAAGAACTAGGGATTCAGATACCACTCAAAAGCCTGACTTAATCTAGGAAGGAAGGAAGGAGCACAGGGAGGTGGAGATGGAGACTCACCCTGCACTGTTTTTAGTGAAGCAGTGGCCCGTCAGACTATACCCATTTCCATCCCGTCTTGTGCCCAGCCTCCTCCACTCAGCTGTCAGCTGCTATATCCCCTCTGTCTCAGGCAGGGCTGGTTCTGGAGATGCTGTTCTTGTGGCTGGGAAGGGTGGAGCTCTGAGGCCAGAGAAGTGCGTTGAAACCTGGCACAGGGGGCTTGTTCACAAGGCAGCACAAAGCCTGGAGAGCCATGACTGTGACCCCTCCGGGAGAGGCAAGCTAGGCTCTCGGTCATTGGGACAGCAGGAGGAGGACTGGGGCTTCTGGGGCTCCAGCCAAACAGGGTTCGCCCAGCAAGGGGCATTGTAGGATCCTTTCTGCAAGCTAATGAAAATGAAAACCTTTCAGAGAGGATTACTTCTGGGAAGTAAGTCTCTACTGAGAATTTAGTCACAAGTGCCCATCCGGGTTTTTAGGAGTCAAACTACTTTTGTAAATTAGTTCTAAGTAATGAGATAGAAGTTCATGGATAAGTCAAGAACTGAACCACAGATTCTTACGTACAAGTACATACTTTCACCTGCATAACCAGTGCCTACAGATGCTGCACAGCAGGGAGAATGATGATCTGGGGAAGTCGTCATGATTTTGGGTTTTTTTTAATTAAAGTGAAGTCACTTTAACACAGCTTAAACTACATCTTATCTAGAACCAAAAACCCTTGGCAAAACACTTGTTATTAGGTCTGTGAGAGGTAATTAGAGATGTGACTCTGAAGACAGGTAGAAGGCAGGATAGAGCTATACTTTATAGACCAGGGACGGGCAATTATTTCAGGCAGAGGGCCACTTACTGAGTTCTGGCAAGCCATTGAAAGCCGCATGACAGGCAGCCAGGGGCAGATAAATATTCATTTTCTAAATTTTTAGGGGCCCTACAGGCCGGATAGATGACCTGGCGGGCTGTTTCTGGCCTGCGGGCCACATTTTGTGCACCCCTGCTATAGACCATGTATAAGCATAAGTTTTTTTGAAATGGGAGAGGTGGGAGAAAGGGGGAGAGAGAGAGACAGAATAAGCGAGTGAGTGAGCAAGTAAGCACTGTCTAGGAACTGGGATTTCTGTTTCCTGGAAAATGTTGCGGTTTTTTCCGCATTTCATATCAGGGCAAGAAAAAGCCAATGATGCAAAAGCTTGAGAGGAGGGTAATGCCAAAAAGTTCTGTTTTGGGAGAAACAAGAATGAATATTTAGAAAAATTCTGCCCATGGTGCTGGCAAGCCAGAGAAATAGCCAGCAAATATTATACATTTTTAAATCTAGGGAATCACTTGTACCTTCACAGGACTAGATTTTCAACAGGGGTGGGTTAGGGAGGGAGGCAGTAAGTCTCTCACTCCTAGGATGTATTTTCCACACAGGAGATTTGCAGCAAGGTGTAGTCACAGGAGAAATTGCTGATCATGTTGGATCTACAGATGGCCAGCTGGTCATGATGGGTGCTGTATGCACCATAGGGGGTTAATTCGGTTTAGTCCTCCCTAAATTGAAACAATGGGTTTTTAAAAACACCGCTTCAATTTAAGGAGAATTAAACCAAACTAAACCCCCCCGGCGTGTACACAAGGCTGGAGGCCTGAACCTTGCCTGCCTCTTTGGCAGCGAGGGGCCAGGGGAAAAAGGCCAGCAGGCCGAGCGGTCTCTGAGCTGCTGGAGGGCCCATGCTTCCTTCCACAGCAGTGGCAGCATCCCCCAGGCAGCACCTGCCTGCTCGCATCTGGCCTGGACAGTCCCGAGGGGCACCACAGCCATGGGGGGAAGCACCGGGCCCCTAGGCAGCTCAGGCAGCCAGGCAGGCTCTGGGGACAAAAAAAAAAGAAAATGATCAGGCTCACCGCTTTTTTTTTTTTTCAGTGGATCCTGCCTGCACAGGCTGCTGCTGAGCTGCACAGCCCCTGAGCGGTGCGGAGCCTAGTGCTTCCCTACACAGCTCTTGCACTTTGTTAGGTAGTGAACTAAAACACCTTGGAGGTGTTTTATCTTGCTATGTACCAAAGTCATTTTTCAAGCACAACACATCACCAAGAGTGTAAACAGCAACACCATTAAAGCAGCACAAAAGGGCATTTAAGCCATTTTAAAGGCCAATTTTGTGGCATGTACAAAAGCCCAATGTGATTACAGTGGTAATGAGATCAGTCAAGCAGGGGCAAATGACCAGCTGGATGCTGGCCTTACCTGAAGAATCATCTGTACCTCAATGGGTAAATAAGGCCAGGTCTCAGTTGAAAGACAGGTGTCAATAGTGTTAGAAATGGAGTATTGTTAGAAATGGAGTAGTGTTAGAAATGCACAGCTTGCATCTTGCACCTGATAAGAAAGAAACACTGCCAAGGACTTTTTTCCTTGCCGAGCCTTGCCACAGCTTTTCTTATACTAAATCGCAGACTCTCCCCCAGCTTCTCCCTAGCCTTTCTCATACAGATTACAGAACCTGGAATTCAACTGACTGTGTCCTTGAAAGGGGCGGGGTTTAAACTCTTGGTGACCTATAGTAGTCTCTGAGCATGCTTGATTAGCTGATGCATATTTACCTCTCCGCCCTGCATACTTAAGTAGTTAATTATACTATACATGCGATGTATGTAGTGATGTAACCACATGTATGCTTGTATGAAACAGAAGTGAGCTGTAAGAGTTCCTGTTTCTGCACACGTGCCCAGGAGGAAAAAGATAAATACAGCCTGCAAAATTCCTTTGTGGGTTCAGAGTAATCTGAGTTTTTGACTCTGCTCTGACCCTATTTGCAAATACACCTTTTGTGCCATCTAATGAGTGTGTGTCTGTGATTTTGGTGGCCTCCAGAAAAACGAACCGCTTTAAGCATCAATAGGGCAAGCTCTGTGGTAAAAGGTAAAAAGTACTGCTTGGGGCACTCAGCAAAGGAAATCTTTCCCCTTGAAAGACTTCAGCTTGATGAGAGGATCTGGAAAGGACTGAAAGTTGCATGTCATGAAAGTAAAAGGGGAGAGGCATTCCTGCCTCTTACAGAAAAATTTGCCTATTGTATGAGTGATGATACTAGGGCTACCAGAGCTTTTCAAAGGCATCTTTATTAGGGTTCAAAACTGAAAGAAAAAGAAAAAGGAAGTGCAGGTGTGGGTTATGGTGGGACTTGGGTAGGGAAACTTTTCAGCCTTTACTGAGATACAGTTCTTGCCACCTGGGAAGCTTTAAGGTCAGACATAGAGGTGGCTCTGATGTCTGGTCTCCTCCAGGGTTAGGCAGCAGCTGAGTGAAGGTTTTCAGGTAACAGTATTAGATTTAGGATCCCAGTTTGCAACCTAAGTCCCATTTTAGATGCACAAGGTCTTTTTCTTCTTTTGTCTCTGCCCCCGAGTCTCAATCTGAACCTCAGTTCCATGTACCAAATGTTCCACGTAACAGGCCCACCCTTCAGGGGGGCTGCAGTGAGGATCCATTTGTTATACTGGATTGTGTTACTGCGTTAATGCAGATTATAGGACTGTCAAAAGATTCTCTCAGACTTTCCTTGGTTTATTTAACCAGGTTCCTGTAAGGGCAGAGGCCAAGGGCTGTAGAGCACCCTTGTCCTCTCCTGTTGTCTCCCTCCTATGTCACATTGCAGTTTTTTTAGGCTTTGGGGGGGTTGCACTAAGATTCTACATTTTTATAGGCTGAGAGGGGGGTTTTAGTGGCTTGTGGTGTGCTTGGAGATAAAGTGTTGCAGATGCTCTTGTGGACTCAGGGGACTGGACTCGGTGAGGCAGATGGTCTGTGCTGGTCCTGTGGTCTAGGGTCGTTCATTAACGACAACCTGATGCCATTTGGTTGTCATTGTAGGGTTTACCTTGGCTTTTCCCTTTTGTCAGTTCCTGACACGTTTGATCAGTAGTATGTAGCTCACTTCCCAGCTCCCATCCCTCAACCCCTGCTGCCCACAAGTGCCTGTTAGATAGTTAGTCATCTGTTTTTCCCTCTTTCCCATGCTCTCCATCTTGCCCATATTCTTCACAACCAGAACATAGTCCTTCATTTTTCACAAACCCATTAGACATAGTCTGTAGACCCCCAGGGCTCTGTGGACCACAGGTTAAAAACCACTGGTCTGAGGCCCCCTCTACATGTTACCATATTCATGGCAGCATAAACAGGTAGGGTGCTACATTTGCACCCAATTCAAGGTGCCATAAAATGGGAAACAAGCCATTAAATATTCCACATATAATGCAGATATATTTCTGCCTCGTTTGTATGTCAACTTCGATTTAACTTGTGGCCAAGGCTGATCAGTCTGTTCCTCAAGTTACTTCTTGAGTTTCTAATCTTCATAGCAGATGTGGGATAGGCATGAAGGTCTACCAGAAGCCCAAGAAACTTCCTTTCTTCTGAGAACTTGTCTGAACTAGTTCCATGAGGATCCATGGAAGGTGTGAGTTTCTAAAGAAGGAGCTTCATCATCGACTTGTGTCTGGCTACCATGGGCAAATTCAGGATTGCGCTGATGGGGGGAGGTGGAGAAGTTAAGGCATCTCATTTTGCTTAGACCATGCAGCTGAAGGGGATGAGCTCACAGCACATGTGGAGCTCTCAGCAGAAGTGTCTCTGAAATGCCAGTGAGAGCTCACTGCACATGTGGGGCACAGCTGAAGGTGGGAGGGGTGCAGTCTGCAGCTATGCCACCACACCATCTCTGGATCTGCCCCTGCTGGTTTCCCGTAGGCTGGGGGCTTCCTTCTTTTCCTTCCATGGGCCAGCATATTGAATGTATCTGAAGTAATAGGTTTGATTCAAAATTAGGATACTTGGAAAAAGGCAAATGAAAAGCTTTATATAGTGGTGCAATTACAGTATAATAATTCCTAAGCAGCACAAAATTCCATTATTCATTGATATTAATATGCATAAACTAAAACAACTGTGTGCTCATCATCATTTTGGCTAGTTTGGGAAGTGTGTTGACAATGGCTTAAGAAAAAGCAAACATTATTTTATATTTGGAGAGGCGGGGGGGCGGGAGTGGAAAGTCCACTCCATTTTACTCCACACAATGAAAAGTGTGAGATAGCTGGATTCCATTTACAGTGCGCACAATGAAAAGTGCACATTTTTAAGTGATACATAATGCGCAGTAGCCTATTTTACTGTGCATTAGTGTAATTGCATGGTTTTTACATGACACTTTAATGTGCAACAAAATAGGCTATTGCACATTAAAGTGCATGTACAGATGCACCCACAGTCTAAAGAATCACTGTACTCCACAGATACTGCAGCTTCTAAAATGTTATTTCAAAGATACTTCAACTGGGTCTACATCCAGGGTTAATTTGCAGAACCTATACCATGATTAAAATGCTACTCCAGTACAACTCAAACAAAACCTTGCCCAGCACAACAAAAATATTCTGATTTCTGCATTTCTTTTATTCTGACATGTTCTGTTTTCCTTTCCAGAGACCAGATCTGCCCAGCAGCCTCTTCATAGCACTGAGAATCTCCCTGTTCCTCAGTGTATAGATCATGGGATTCATGAGGGGAAAGACCACAGTGTGGAACACGGCCACCACCTTGTCCATAGGGAAGCTGCGGAAGGGCCGGCAGTAGAGGTAGATGGCTGGGCCGAACATAACAAAGACAATCATGATGTGGGTGACACAGGTGGAAGCTACTTTGCTCTTCCCATTGGGAGAGCTTGCCCTCAGCCGGAACAGCAGGACCCCATAGGAGATCAGGAGAAGAAGGAAGCACATGCAGGTGGCTATGCCACTTGTGCAGAATATGATGAATTCCAAGGTGTAGGTGTCAGTACAAGCCAGTTTGATCACCTGGGGGATGTCACAGAAGAAGTTGTCCAGCTTGTTGGGGCCACAGAAAGGAAGAGGAACAATAAAGACAAACTGGATGATGGAGTGAATCATTCCTCCTATCCAGGAAGCCACCACCAGGGCCCAACAGACCCCCCTGTTTACCACAGTGGCATAGTGTAGTGGCTTACAGATGGCCATGTACCTGTCAAAGGCCATGGCAATAAGCAGGAACATCTCAGCTGCTCCTAAGAAGTGAAGAAAGAATAGTTGGGCCATGCAGGCTCTGTAGGAGATAGCCTTGCGGCGGGAGAAGAAGTCAGCCAGCATTCTAGGTGGGGTGACAGAGCAATAACAGATGTCCAGAAAGGCCAAGCTGGCCAGGAAGAAATACATGGGAGAGCCCAGGCGGGGGTCTCCATTGATGGTGAGGATGATGAGGATATTAGCTGGGAGGATCAGTGAGTAGAAGAGAAGAAACAAGCCAAGGAGAAACAGCTGGACCTCCTGGGTCTGAGACAGTCCCAGCAACACAAACTCTGTCACCTCTGTGCTGTTTTGATGCTCCATTTCATCAGTACAGAGCCCTGTAACACATACATGAATTCTTGTTATTCTTTGTAGTTGTCATTGTGTGAGGTAGCTGTCATGAAAATGTCTGGGTTGGGGAGCAGCTAATATCAGAACATTGTTGTACCAAGTATTTCAAAGACCATGACCAAGGTTGAGCTCCCTGAATTGTGCAAGTGCTGAACAGTCCTCAACTGAAAATCAGGTTATCACTGGGCGCATTTACACAAGACACTGATTGCATAGTAAGTGAATAACACTGCGTAGTAGCGCGTCACACCACAGACCATGCTAATACGCTACTGCAAAGTATTATTAGGCTACTGTGCAGTAGCGTCACCAAAAAGGCATTCACTGGCACTACTGCACACTAGCTCTGGTTACTGATCATTTATTTAGTACTTGGTTATACAAGTACTAAATTAAATATGTAGTAACCACTGTGCATTTATGAATGTGTAGACGCACGCACTGAGTCTGAGCTCCCTGTTGTGTTTGGTAGGCAAGTCAACTTAACTAATAACTGATGTAGAATAACTGTGAAATGGTATGAGTAAAGATGAGACTGAGTGACTGAGTGACGTGACTGAGTGATGAGAAAAGGAAAATTTCTCATGGGGAGTTGTCCTGAGATATTTTTTACTAGCATGCCTCAGACTCAGGTCACGTTTACTATTTTCACTAGCTAAAAACATCTGTTGGTATAACCAGCAGATACTGCAATAAGGACAGTAGAGTAAATGTCAATGAGAAGAGGGCAGTTATATAGAGTATTCTGGATCACATAGTAACCTAGGTCCAAACTGTGTACACCAATACATGTAACTGCAAGTTAATACTTCTGGAAACAAAATAATGTGGGGTCTACTTACAGCATAAAGACCTGTATTTCAGAAAATGGTGATTTCTATATGTACTTGGATTTTTGTACACAAGAAGTCACCATGGCCTTTCACTGGCCAGAAGGATTCAGGTAAACTATGGCTGTATAAACAGAGGGATAGTAAACGGGAATAGGAGGGCAGTTAAATCTCTGCAAGCAGCCTTGTGGGGACTAGTTTCGGTACCCTTATTTTTTAAATAATGCTGAAAATTGGAGAGCCTGTAGGAAAACCATATCAATTACCTGTAAACTATTGAAGAGGAGACAATATCAGGTATCTAAGAGCTCTTCAATGCACTCAGTAAAAGCAATGTAAAATGCAGTGGTTCAAAGTAAAAGCCAGGAACAGTCAAACTGGGAATAAGGATCAAAAATTAAATCATGTAGGTGATTACTATTGGAACAAACTGCCTAGCAATCAGGTGAGTCACTCCATACCTTCCTGTCCAGACTGGCGTTTGTAAAAGGTGTTTCAGTTAGGTGCTTGAAAGCTAATGGACTCAATATAGGTGAACATCATTGAAATTTTTGTCCTGCTGGATGCAGGAGGTTAGATTTAGATGGCTCTGGCCTTTCAATCTAGGCTTCTCTAAATGTTTGAATTTTAGTAGTGCTAAACAAAGTTTGGATGCTCCATAATTCTGGGTCCACTACAGTCAAAACCAAAACACAGTCCTTGCTGTGCTGCTCAAACTATAGTTTTTAACTGAGACCAGAACCCCATTGAGCCCTATTTAGTCATACATCCTTTCCATGAATGCATTTATACACAGATTTATTTGTCCCTTTACTCATTTGTCTCCACATTTATTTAGTCCTTCACACCTCAAATTGTATATGCAGCAGTTCACTCTTTCATCTACCCAGTTCTGCAACTGCTTCTCTTTTTACAGGTATTAATAAGACACATGCATCCTATTCCTTGCAGATACATTATTAACTCCTTATACTTCACATCAACAGAAGGATGGACATAGGTTTTCCTGAGCTACCTGATATGAGCTTTTAAAATCCTTTGCTTGCCTTCTTGAGCACATTCAATTAAACATCCACGCTGAAGCTCTTTAGTCTCCTTCAAATAATGAGGCAAAAAGCTTCAACACTCTGCCTGCTGTTTTCCCTCATTATTCTACTACATTTCTCTTCCTAATAACCTCCAGCAGGTCTTTCACTTACCTTTGTACACAAGGTACTTAATTATTAATGGCCCATGCTTGCTATGTACACATCTTGCATGGCTTGACTGTGTTTTCCTTATCTTTTTCTCTCTTTCCTTTTTCTTCCACTTCTAATTTACAGACATAATCTCAGAAATTATCTGCATGCTCTGCATCCAGGGGTAAAAATTGACATAATTTCCAACCTGTGTTTCAAAACCTTTCTTTTAATTTGCCCTTGCTGAAAACTGGTTCCAGTTAGTTACTTGTAATTTGATTATGAATGTCACAACTGGATGGGAAAAGCAGTACAAACAAATCTTGTCCCATGTTGGAAGCCAAAGGTGAGACAGTACCCCTCACAGCACCAAAAGAATTAGCTGTGGAGTTCCCAAAATACAAACACTTATGTCCCATGAATTGAGCAATACCTTTATGTAAAAAGTGGACCTGTCACATTGCAAAATAGCAGAATTAAATCTAATGTTAAATCACACTTCTTGGCAAAAAGTATTCAGTCAGGTCTGACCAGCTAACAAAGAATAGCAGAGCCTGAAACACCCTACCTAATGCTTACGGAGAAGGACAAAACTCCTTTTCACTGCATCTCAGATGCAAAAAAAAGAAAGAAAGAAAGAAAGAAACCTGGCCAAGTATCCCAAAAAAAGAAGTCACAAGATCTGAAGGACTTAGCAAAAAGAGAGAGGGGGTTAGTCCTCCAAATCTTCAACCACTGGGAAGAGACCAGGGCTTTAAAAAAAAGTCCTGTGGCCAAATAATCATCGTCAGCACCCTCTTAGATTCAGGAATGACTCAACCAATGCATCCAAGGCTAGTCAGCCTGAGAGAGAGCAAAGGGCTCCTACTGCCATAATGACTGCACAGCTAACTCAGCCAATTTGCATCCATGAGCTGATATTAAAGAACTGTTTAAAAGATCATAGCAGGAGTTTTTTGCATAAAAGATAAACCTGGTTTATATACTTGCCTTTTATATACATACCTCCATGGTCAAGAGATGATAAAAGAGAGAAAGAAAGAAGACAAGATAGGTGAAGTCTTATCCTGTTCTGCCTTTGAAGGACAGGGTCCTCTCAGCATGCTTTAATTTCTGCCTCCCCTTCCCAGCTGCCCCCAGCTATGTCCATGCTGACAGGGATAGTCCTGAAGTTGCTGTTCTTGTGGCTGGGAGAGGTGGAGTTTCAAGGTCAGGTTAGTGCAACTGCTCTTTGGTAACAGGTCTCTTGTTAGAGCACCAACTGTGATCCCCAGAGAGAGGTGAGCTGGGATCTCAAACACCACGGCAGTGAGAGGAGGACTGAGAAGGAAAACAACTGGGTCTACATCAGGACAAGGTCTTTGCAGCAGTGAAGTGATTCAAACTTGCATGTCCCACAGCCAGAAGAGTGTCCTCACCTTCAGGTTATGATCCCACTAGTCTTTGCTCTTCTTACCCGCACCTCCATTCCCTATCCGGCTAATGAGTCCACCCTTCGTGAATCTCCTATCGGTCATATATCTATGCTTCTTTCTCTCTGCCCCATGGTGGCACACCAGATACTTATCCTGCATAAAGGCTGGGGGAGCCTGAACTAGGACAGCCTCAAAACTCTTATGGGGATGGCATGTGTCCCTTGTACTATTCAGACAGCATTGTTTTTATATTAGACAGCCTTTGTTTAATCTGGTCTCAAGAGTCTTGCATTTCTGCCTGCTCAATGGCCCAGCTAGAAAGTGGCCCAGATACCCAGTGGTGGCCCACCTACCCAGTGCTCATGAGGCATATATTGTAACCTCTTGGTTAGGGGACTCTCCTCTGGCATAGACCCCCCTGAGGGTAAAGAAATGCTTGAATCCAAGGCTCTCACTTCCTGGGTAGATCACAAGGCTATTGGATCAAACATGGGTGTCACCTTGGATCTGAGTTGAATACACTACAGATTATGCAAGTTCAGTGTGATATATTCCTACCTAAAACTAGGGTTCTCCAGGGACTTGGGCAGAGTTCAAGCGCTCTCCACCAAGACTTTGAACAGAAATGGAGCTTTATTAGGAGCTATGTGCCATAGAGAAACTAAGCCAGTGGTTCTCAACCTTTCTAGACTTGAGGCATCCCTCCATAACTTTTGTCAATTGAGTGGCACCCCATTTCAAAAACTAATTTATTACAGTGCTTACCTCCTTTCAGAGGGGCTGGGTGGTGGGAGCAAGGGAGCGGCCAGGCAGGGATGGGCCTGAGCCTGGGCTTAAGTGCTTATCTCCTCACACCTGGCTTTTCTCTTCACACCTTGCAGCCCCTTTCAAACTTGTAGCACCCCAGAGTGTCATGGCACCCTGAGTAAGAACCACTGGCCCAGGCATGTCACACAATTTGTACCTGAGCACATACAGAAGCTCATGCAGTGGGCCCAAGAGAGCTTTACCTTGCAAAATGGAGGCACTTAGGAAAGTTTGGGCCTGCTGCTGAAAGGCCAGTTTGAATCCCTCTTGGAAAGCAGGTGCTTGAACTCTGCCTAAGTCCTATGTAGATGCCTAAGGAACCACTTGGAATCTTGTCCTTTGTATGGAAAGAGACCTGTGTATTCAAGACTACCAAGATGCCTAAATCAGGCTTTCCCCTACCTAGTGATGGAGAAAGGAAGCAAGAGAGAAAGGAACTGATTTCCCAAAAGCCGATAGAGCCAGGAATAGAATGCAGGCACCATCACTGACAATTCGCTCCTTTTCTAACCCACCTCCCTCCATTATCCTCCTTGTAAATCACAGAATCATAGAAAAATGAGGCTGAAGGGGATCTCAGGGGATCATCTAGTCCAATACCAGCTCAAGAAAGGTACATCTCATACAAGTGCTTGTCTAACCTATTCACAAAACTCTACAGACAACGCTGGCACAAAGCTATAAGGCATATAGCTTAAGGACACCAAAACCACCCTATTCTGCTGCAGGTAAAACAGGAGGGTAAGGGCACTGCCAATGCCCTGATACTGCAAAGGTGTTGTCTACATATATGAGGATCCAAGGAAGAGAACCTTGACCCTCTGTACAGAGGAAGGGAAAAAAACATAGTCTGGACCAGGCTGACAATAAGGTAAAATTCCTTCCTGACCTCAGATGTGATGGTTATTGGTCTAATTCCAAGCAGTGGGGACCCCTTAACCAGCTATCTCTGGGTTTTCATTCCAACAGGAGCACTGGCAGATCCCAGTCGAAGTCCTGCCTTGGCTGCACCCAACACCCAATGATTACTGTAATAGGGTGGGGGAGAAATCTTTCTGACTCTTAAGTGGCAATAGTAAAGCCCAGAAGCCTGAGAAAAGCCAACTACCCTCTAGTCTGTTTTGCAACATGAGGAGAGAAAACAACTCCACAAATCATACCCCCTTTCTGTCCTCCTTCCCCCTTTATAAACTTATTTTGGCCCTTTTAAGAATATAACATAAGTGCCAAACTGGGTCTGACCAATGGTCCATCGAGCACTGTATCCAGTCTCCAAGAGTGGCAGAAATGGCTGCTGTACATGGAGAGCATTGAACTAAATATCTCTGGAGTGATCTGTTGCCTATTCAGTACTCTCCCTGGCATACACTGTTTATTAGTTTAAAAATGCCAGAAGAAGCATCTTCAACTATTCTCTTCAATGCCCATTAATAGATCTAGCATCCATGACTTTAGCCAGTTCTCTTTTGAACCTGGCTAATCTATCTGCTTCCACCACCTCATATGTTAGTGAAGTCCACAAGCTAAATGCACTTGTGTAAATAAGTATTTTCTCTTGTTTGTTTTAAACCTGTCACTTACTAATTGCAACAGGTGCCCCCTAGTTCTAGTATTTGGGGACTTGGTCCATGCCCTTCATGATTTTATAGACCTCTATCATATCCCACCTCAGCCTTCTCCTGTCTAAACTGGCATGTCTCTCCTGGCATAGTAACTGGAGACCATGGAGACCCCACCTGCCTGCTTCACCTGGTACCCCATGCAGTGGGTGCTGGGCAGACAGACCAAGGTGCTTGGGCAGTGGGGCCAGGTCTGGCAGCGTCAGTGGCACTGTCAGTGGCAGCCAAAAGGAGCCACTGCCAGCAAGGCTGCCGGAAAGCTGAGCCCAGCTGCTATACCACACCAGTTCCACTCCAGGCTGGATAAAATCTCTTGGCGGGTTGGATCTGGCCCAAGGACCAGATTTGCCCAGCCTTGATGTACTAGCTGACCAACACTAACAGGCCACAAGGAAAGCTGACTTGATACAAAACCTATTCAGAATTATTCAAAAGTCTGAAAAAGGGACTGACCTGGGAAAGGAAAAGTAGAGGATTTGCCAGATGGCAAAGAGTTCAAGAAAAAAAGGGAACAAGAATAAAGGGACACCACAAAGTAGTCCAAACTAGGAATGTGGTATACCAGGAGGTCCAGGAAACCACATGCCCTGTCAGCTAGACTCTTTAGAGACCTGTATATTAAATAAGATCAATATGTGACAGATGAGAGAAGCAGGAACACCTGGGGAAAAGGGCTGGCTAGAGTGGATCAGGGAGAAGGTGAGAGCTGCCACAAGACCTTTAATCTCTTGTTGCGATTAAAATTTGATTGATAAAGGCTTTCATGCCCAAGCCCTTCTAGAATGATGTATTTTTATCTTTTTGCTTTTAACATTTCTATTCTTCTCTCGTATACTTCATTTCTCCTTCTACACATCATTAATGTGGTGGAGCCATACAAAAGCTTTATTGTTGATGTTTGCCAGGTCCTCACCCTCAGTACATGGGTGTGCTGCACACATGAGGAGGTGGTAAGCTGTCTGTAGTACATCACCACATGCACATATTGGACTGTCCTTTAAGCCAATTTTATAAAGTGCAGCATTAATGCATCCCAATCCAGATCAAATCCTGTTTAGTTTCATCCATAATATGTGGGAGAGCTGGCATCTCAATAATAATCTAACCCCCTTGGTGGGGTATCTTCAGTGACATAAAGCCAAACACAAAGAAATCAAGTGCAGCTGGGTGCTTTCCTCTAAGCTCTCCACAGGCTTTTGCACGGTTCTGCCGACCTATAGATTTCATAGATTTCATAGACTTTAGAGTTGGAAGGGACTTCGGAAGATCATCCAGTCCAGCCCCCAACCTGAAGGGCAGGAAGTCAGCTGGGGTCATAGGATCCCAGTAAGATAAGCATCCAATTTGCTCTTGAAGGTGTTCAATGTGAGTGCAGAACAGTGGGGGCTCGGACAGTAAAGAAATTCTTCTTTATGTCTAGCCTGAAATGGTCTTCTAGTAGTATATGACGGTTCAACCTCATCATCCCTTGGGCCGCTCTGGTGATCAAACGTTCCCCCAGATACTGGTGTTCACCCCTGATAAACTTATAGGTGGCCACCAGATCACCCTTGAGCCTGCGCTTTTCCAGGCTAAAGAGCCCCCTGGCTCTCAGCCTGTTGTCGTAAGGTCTGTTTTCCTGATCTCTGATCATGCACGTGGCTCTTCTCTGGACTCTCTCAAGCTTCTCCACATCCTTTTTGAATTGTGGAGCCCAAAACTGGATGCAGTACTCCAGCTGTGGCTTCACTGAGGCCAAGTACAAGGGGAGAATGACGTCCCGGGATTTCCTTGAGAAGCGTCTATGGATGCAAGCCAGCGTTTTGGTCGCTTTACTAGCCGCAGCATCACATTGCAGGCTTATGTTCATCTTGTGGTCAATGATGACCCCCAAGTCTCTTTCTTCCATAGTGCTAGCCAGCGTAGCACTGCCAAGCCTATAAGTATGCTGCAGGTTTTTCTTCCCAAGGTGGAGAACCTTGCATTTTTCAGTGTTAAACACCATCAGGTTCTCATCTGACCATTTGCTGAGCCTGTCCAGGTCAGCCTGGATCACCCGCCTGTCTTCTGGCGTGGATGCTTTGCCCCAAAGTTTGGTGTCATCGGCGAACTTGACCAGTCTGCTCCTGACTCCAATGTCCACATCATTAATGAATACGTTGAACAATATGGGTCCAAGGACAGAGCTTTGAGGGACCCTACTGGTCACAGGACACCATGATGAGTGACTGCCATCAATTACTACCCTCTAGGTCCGACCACGGAGCCAATTTCCCAGCCAGGGGATCATGGTGGACCCAAGGCCACAATTGGCCAGTTTCATCAAGAGGTGATCATGGGATACCAAATCCAAGGCTTTTTTGAAGTCAAGATATACAACATCTCTTCTCCCTTGTCCAAGTGATAGGTCACCTGGTCATAGAAGGAAATGAGATTGGTCAAGCAAGACCTACCCGCAACAAACCCGTGCTGGCTATCCCTTAGGATGTTGGCGCCAGCCAGTCCATTAAGGATGGCCTCTTTAATAAACTTTTCTAAGATCTTTCCCAGGCTGATGGGCCTATAGTTAGCTGGATCCACTTTCCTCCCCTTCTTGAAGATAGGCACCACATTGGCCTTCTTCCAGTCTTCGGGCACTACACCAGAGCGCCAGGAGTTTTCAAAGAGCCCAGCCTCTGGCACGGATATGATGCTTGCCAGCTCCTTGACTACCCTGGGGTGTAGATTGCAGGGCCGGCTGACTTGAAGGTAACCAGCTTCTCAAGGTGTTCCTTTACGAGGTCAGCATTAATGGAGGCAGGGGATCTCCCTCACCCAGACCACCCTGTCCCATAGTGGGCATGGGCTTCCCATGGGACTGATGAAAGACTGATGCAAAGTACCTATTTAATAGGTTGGCTTTTTCCAGGGCGTCAGTTGCCAGTTGTCCCATCTGTTTCAACAGGGGTCCAATGTTGCCCTTGCTTTTCCTCCAGCTCCCCACATATCTGAAAAAGGATTTTTTATTGTCCTTGACTTCTCTCAGCTTGGACTCTCCTGGGCTTGCTCACAGTTTCCAGTCTCCCATAGTGCTTCTTCCCCTCTCAGCACAGGGCTTTCCTTCAGATAGCACAGCCAGGGACCAGCTGCAGTTCCCCACACTGCTTTTCTCTGCCCAAAAGTGAACACCTTACTTCAGCTTTGCCCAGAGCAGACTAACTTTTGCCTTTGGTGTAGGATTTACATAGTCCAAACAGCTTGCTTTTTCTGGCATCTCAGGTGCTGGCCTAAGATAAGCATCTGAGTGAAATGCTGGAGTGAGTCTCTATAAACAAGATGGCCAGACTAGATGTTGATCACCTAGATCATTCTTTCTGACCTTAGCATTTAAGAAATTGTGCAATCTGAAAATAAAGAACCTCACATTAGGGTTATTCAAACCCCGCCTTTTTTTTTTGAGAATGCCACTAGATTTGGGGAATTTTGTTATGATTTTTGTATGTTGGCCATACAGTTCTGAGGAAACTATGATGTCCTGGCCTCAGATCCTCAAAAAACGTGACAGATCTCCATAACAGGCTCAGCACTCTTTGCTGAACTAGACTACCCAATAGAGGAGATAATTGTGTTAAGTGGTATCTCGTACATTACTGAACATGGTGTGATCTCTGGAGGCTGCTGATTGAAGCATCCTTGAGAGTGGTACCTACTCACTTCCCCAAAGGGCCTTCCAGGTCATGACAAAAGCAAAACCAACAATAATTGGGAGCATCTGATACCGGTTGTTCTTCAGACATTGCATTGTGCATGGGAAATCCTTTTCACCCAACTGCTCATGCCTGCTACAGTCCTCGTTTCATCAGAAATGGATTCTCCATTGGTTCAGGAGTGAAAAAGGCAAATTGGTGGTGAAGTTTGCAATGCAGACAGCTGACTAAGAAACGTGAGGATTATTAAGCTAGGTCATGAGACCTACAAAGGTAAAAACAGTGAGGGATTTTCTGACTGATAGACTAAGGGGTAGGAATTTCCAAAAGAGCTTATAGTTTCTAGAACTTGTACCTTATGTAAGCTTTTCAAAGAGAGATCTCTTGAAACAGCACCATGCCCCCAAAAAATATCCTAAAGCACTAATCCCACAGATAATTTTCTATCAGGAATTTTCTAAAATATTCTTCCCAAAGAGAGCTTTTTACCCACCTTCTTCTGGAGGATCATTCTAGAAATAATGTTCTTTTAAGATTTTGTTGAGTAGGCTTGTCTAAAGAAAAATTTTTAAATATTCTTTTCTAAATTGAAACTTGTATACTGCTTATTTTCCTAGAGCAGTTCCTATTTGTCTAAAGACTATTTTCCAAAGTCATTCCTCAACCTGAGAATTTTCTTTCTAAGGAAAACTTTCCAGTGTGATACTTAAAGTGCATTTTCTAAATTATCACTTCAAAAAGAATATAAAGAATAAATTTCATGAGGTAATGTTTAGAAAGATTTTCCAAAGGAAATGTCTTTATATTTATCAAAAGTATACATTTTAAGGAGATTTTTCTCAAAGAGAATTTCCCAACCTAAAAGTTTGTCTATCTAGAAGTATTTCCCAGAATAAGATATAACCCCTAGAGAGTTTCTTTTAAAGGCTTTATTTTTCCCTGAGAGGTGCATAATTTTTGTAAAGTACCATTGCCTGGTATCATTTGTGAGGTGCAATTTTTCTTGATATATATGCTTGATATTGATACGATAGCATCATTTTTAGAAACCATTTCCTCAAATAATTGCTTAGGGGTGTTTTTAGCAAGGCTTTCCCCCTTCCCCTTAGGATACGTGTAGACAATTTTCCAAAGTATACTTTTCCAAATTCTAATCTCTAAAATGGTATTTCCTATGCAGCTCCTTCAAATATAGTTTCTAGAGAGTATTCCCCAAACAATTATTTTTTAGAGGAATTTCTCAAGCTAAAGGCATTGTTAAAACATTATATTCTATAGGGAAGCTTTTAAGATAATTTCTGAGGAAAAGAAAGAAACGTATTGAGGAATAAATTCTTACAAGTACTTTCAAAAGTGTAATTTATAATGACCTAGCTCGAGACTTTTTTTCCCCAAAAGAATTGATTTCTAACGAGAAATTTGTAAGGCAGTGTTTTAAAAAGCAAACTCTAAATAGTCGGGGTCTGATGCTTAAAATAATTATGCATCGGTATATTTGTTTGCAGGACAGTGGTGGTATTAATATGCAGAGAAAACTGTCAAGAGTGTATTTGGCAATGCAGGACTCAAAGGACTCTCCTGGTTAAGCAAGACCAATCCTTTGCCATCACAGGCAACCAAAGCGTAATCATCCCCTTTGTAACATCCAGCTCTCCCTGGGAGGCATTTAGGTTTTATGCTCCAACAGCTTCTTTCCAGGAGGGTGTTCCTCTCACAGCAGTTTGCCTTATTTCTTCTTATGCAAACAATGTCCTTGACAAGTTTCTATAAAGAATTCTCTAGAGATCATTTCCTAGAGTAATTTCTGAAGACAATTTCTAGAGCAATTTTCAAGCCTGACTTCTTAAACTTATTTTCTAAAGCAGCTATAATAAACCATCACATCTGTAAAGCATACTTCTGAAAGCAAGTCAACTCTTGTAGAGTTGAGTGGAGGAGGACCTACGTGTATAGAATATCTTAGTGGATGTGTGTGTGCCTGCACGTGTTTAGGATGCTGCGTATCCAAGGTGGTCTGTTTCATAACCAGGAGAGAAAAGATAAGAAAAGGTGACAGTAACTTTTTAGCTCTTTCTAAAGAGATTCTTATCTGTTGTGCACTCTGTGAGCTGAGACAGTGAAAAGAGATGCTTCTCTCCTTTGTTTAAGATCGAGGGTTTATATAGAGTACTTTAATCTGATCAAATCTATACATCAATAAAACTGATTTTTTTTAGATAAAATGGATCTATTGAGATAAAATAACCAATCTCTATTTTGATTACATGATCAACAAATTAAACTGTCTTTGCTGTCATACTATTCAAATTGAAACAGTAAAATGGCAATATACCACTCTTAATGAAATATTTCACCAAATTTTTAAAATCGCACGACAGAAAAATATGAATGCAATAGTTCAGTTGGATCAAGAGGTTTATATAATTCTAAATATAATATTTTAAAGTAATCTCACA
Organism: Crocodylus rhombifer; assembly: GCA_038503035.1. Classification (NCBI taxonomy): domain Eukaryota; kingdom Metazoa; phylum Chordata; order Crocodylia; family Crocodylidae; genus Crocodylus; species Crocodylus rhombifer. Next base: position 101,035 of record JAVSML010023622.1, read on the forward strand.
TGTAGCTTCCCATTTAATATATTAAGTAAATGTAAATACACATAGAAGAGTTAGTGTAATACTTAACCACATCTGAAAATATAATACATTTTTTAATAATGAATGTATAACAACAAGACTACAACACAACATTCAGTGGCATCTGTACATTAATTTCATATGCAATAATTGATTTCTTTTTTCAGTCATACCCCAAAATTAATATAGAGACACGTCTTGATGCCGTGAACTAACAGATCTTTCTCCTGCATGTCTGTTAGGCTTGATCCATGACTGATGTCATTCCTGGATAGAGCTGAATTCAAGGTAAATATCTGTGAAGCATTCCACTGTTCTAATATTGTTTTACTCATAAATCATGCAGGAGGGGAGGAGTGGGGTAAATTTTTCAATAATGATATAGGGGACTGAATCTCATTTAAAGAAAATGGTCTTTGACCATCTAGGCATGTAAAGTGAAGAAAGGGGGTTGCCTGTCAGCTCCCCAGTGTTCCCTTAGGCATCATGTGCTCTGGTGACCAACACAGACAAGGGTTTCCCATCCTCTAAACCACTAGTTTTCAAACTTTCTAAAGCTACAGAACCCGTCCATATCCTTTCTTCGGCTGTGGAAGCCCTACCCCTACTCTGTGAGCTGACATGGAGCCACGTGACCCAACCCAGCCATGACAGCACACCACCTCCCAGCCCCTTCTGCCATTAACCCCAGACTCTCTATGGAACCCCTGATGATCTCTTGCGGGAGCCCAGAACACCATGGATCAGTTTGAAAACCAGTGATTTAGGCTGGCCTTCAAAAGCAGGTCCCGGTATGGGTAAGTGTTCCACAGGCAGTATTGCTGGTCTAGACCCATGGTGCTCAACCAAGGTGCCATGGCACCCAGGAGTACCATGAGATCCTTTTAACAGTGCAGCACAGTATTAGCATTGTTAGGTGTGCAAATGCCTGCACATGACCTAATGAGGAATGCATTGCATTTGCAAACTTGTCTAACTTTATTCCAACCATGCAGTTGGTCCAATAAAAGATATCACCACACAAAGATCCTTGCCTTTTGCATGAGTCTTAGACCATCATGGCTACAACACCACAACACACTTGCTTCACAAGACAAATCAAAGGATTTCCCATAGGATTTGTAAGTGTCAAAAACTTTCTGATGTCCTGTGGTCATTCTGAGTTCTTCCTGAGAAACAGAAGAAGTGTTCTGTTGTTTCTGTATGGTCAAAAATTATTGAAAGCTAAGAGCTGGAATTTTCTGAGGGGTGCCTTGAGTCTAATAAAGGGTACCTAGAGTCCAGTGAGGTCAAGAACTACCAATTTACAGCATCCGTGCTGGGTCTTTCTCACGCATGGAGAATGTCAGATCATGTATGGACTCATGAGTTCCATGTGTGAGTGCATGTGCATGTGAGCACATGTGAGAGTACTGCTCTGTGTTGGGTGATGGAGCCATGTTCAGTGAATGAATGTCTGCCTGTGTGCTATTTGGTCAACATTCTGCTCTCAGGGCTAATGATATAACAGGAGTCCTGACTCAGATTTCACAGGTCTCCCTCATCAGGGCCTTCTCCATTCTCAACACCAGGAGTTGAACTTGGTTATCTTGTATGTCATTTCCTTCCAGATCCAGGCTTCCCAAAATGATTTTAAACAATGCCACCAGCCCTGTGACTGAGTTCATCCTATTAGGCTTTTCGTCCCTGGACCAGACAAGTCGCCTCTTCCTCTGTGCACTCTTCTCCTCAACTTACACCCTGACACTGGCAGGCAACTTTTGTATCATGTGCGCTATTCTACAGGACCCCCGCCTCCACCATTTGCCGATGTATGTCCTCCTGGGGAATTTCTCTTTCCTGGAGATCTGCTATGTCACAGCTACAGTGCCACGGATGCTGGTAGACCTGGTGACCCCTCAAGGAGACATCATTTCCTTTCAAGCCTGCTTCCTCCAGTTCTACTTCTTTTTCTCTATGGGGGCCACAGAATGCTCCTTCCTTTCAGCCATGGCATTAGATAGGTACCTGGCTATATGTCACCCCCTGCATTACCCCAGCCTCATGTCCCAGCAGATCTGCTTAATCCTGGTGGCTTCTTGCTGGGTTTGTGGCTTCCTCTGGTTCATGGTCCCCATTGTCCTCATCTCTCAGCTCCCTTTCTGCCACCCCAATGTCTTGGATCATTTTCTCTGTGATCCAGCCCCATTGCTGGCTGTCTCTTGTGCCCTTGGTCCTCAAACTGAATATGCCTTCTATACCCTAAGTTCCCTCATCATTATTGGTACTTTTCTATTTATTCTGGCCTCCTATGCACTGGTTCTTAAAGCAGTGATGAGTTTGCCACAGGGGGCTGGGAAACACAAGGCCTTTTCCACCTGCACTTCACACCTTGCTGTGGTGGGTCTCTTCTATGGCTCTGTCATGGTCACTTATGTCAATCCAGCAGCCTCCGGGAGCAGTGGGAAGATCGTTACACTCTTCTATGTAGTGGTGACACCACTGTTCAACCCATTGATCTACAGCTTGAGAAACAAGGAGGTGAAAGAAGCTTTGAGGAGGACACTGCTGGGGGAGCGGTAGCTGTTTCTGTCTAGCTCCTGAAGGTACTGGGTAGCAGGCTTACAGCACAGGGAGTGCAACAGGGTGGGTTGTTCCTGTAGGATGCTCCGGCTCTAATCTGGGCCCAGGAGTGAAGCAGGCGCCTTTCAGCTCTGACACTATCTCTGATCCAACAGAGCAAAAATATTCTGTGTGATGCTAGGAGTCACTTTTCATCTAAAGGTAAAGATCTGTTTGACAATTTAGTTGGAATACAAGCTTTGTGTGTTTCTGTGCTTGCACAGTGTATGTTAGTGTAATGATAGTATGTCCCTGCATGCTGGATCCTCTCTTTCCACTTCTGGTGCAGTTTAATTTCAATTGCTTCCCTGTATTAGATGCATTGTCATGACATTTAGCTCAAGTAGGGAAAGTTGTCATCCATGAAATGAGGGAGAAACCCTGGAACATTGTAACAGGGCTCCTACCCCATTACTAAACTAGAAAGTGGGACAGGCACCCCTGGCCCATGCCCTCTCCTTCAATACCCCCTCCCACCTTTTCTACATTTTCTCCTCCCTTACCTTGCTGTGTGTTTACCGGTGTTTTCTTACCCTGGTAGAGGTCCCTACTCCCCTTCCCCTTACTTTCTTCCAGTTAACTGTGGTCCCCTCTCTCTTTCTGTGCCCTGCTGGGTGACCCCAGAACCAAACCCAGAGGCAGGGAGGACCTGCAGCAGGATAGCGGCAGGTCCAGGTGCAGGCAGAGCCTGATGGTCCAGGGAGAAGGAAGTAGAAGGGCCATGTGACCCAGGGAGTCCTGTATAAGCCCAAGCCTCAGGCCAGGGCAGCAGTTTGGCTGTGGAAGTAACCATGAATGGATCCCTTTGCAAGGGGCATAGTAACTAGAGCCCAGACTATAGAGAGGACTCGGAGGTGGCCCTGAGCGAAGGGAACTGGGAGCCTGCAATAGGAAGCAAGTTAAGTCCCCTGGACACTTTCTGTTTTGGCTTTTGTTTTTCTATGTGGAGCCTGGCACCGAGAGCTGCAGTGAACCCCATGTGGGACATTCCTTTGCTGGGACTGGGGCTTGCATTTCTGTGGGTTTCATTTCCCACCCCAAAGGTGAATGTGCGCTGTGTGAACCCTGAGGTCGCCCAGTGTGACCAGTGTGCTCTGTGGCTGAAGTTGACTGAACTGGCCGACAGGAGGTGGCAGGGAGTCCCTAGCACCTATGTACTGGATATTGCAGGAGCTGAAAGTTGAGGTCATGGGAAATGACCGTTCTGAGCCAGGGCTTGCAGCCCTGAGCCTTGGCCCCAGGCTGGAGGGTTCAGTGAGAGTGAAATTGGGGAGCCTTGGGACAGACAAGGGCCATCTCTTCCAAAAGCGTGCCTTACCCTCTGCATAGCCTCCCCATCTCATTCCAACATCAAGACATGGCAGTTGACACTGCGGGATAGGGGACAGGCCAGAGGGTGTAGGTACCAGTAGGTCCCTAGAGGCAGGCACCCTGTAGCAGCACTTACAAATGGCCTACAAACATCAAAGACACTCTTCCATGTGCTCTGGGGGGGGGGGGGGGGGGAAGTGCATTACTGCTCTAATTAAAACACAACCGTATCTCCTGTATCAGCATCCCTTCACTTAAATGGTGGCAAGGGTGTCTGAACTAAAGCTCATTAGGCGAGTTTAGCCAAGGTGTTGTTACTCTTCTGGTTGCAGAGGCTACTCAGTTCTTTTAAAGGCAACCTCAGCTCTTTCAGGAGCTGGCAGAGGCAGGCTTCTTCTACCTTCTAGTACCCTAAGGGTTTCAGCTCTTTAGGCACCTATACATGAGCAGCATGACACGCTGTAATTACAGTACATCCAAGTAGACTCAATTAACTGAGTCTGCTGGAGCATGGTAATTGCCATGGTCCAGGAGCCTCCAATTCCTCATGTGTCAGTGTCCCTGCACTTCAAAGTGGCAGTATGGGTATTCGATGAGCTTTGGATAAAGCTCCCGTTACCATTTTGAAGCATGGGGATGCTGATATACAAAATGTCTGGGCACTTTAAATTAGAGTGGCTTTGGGAGCCACTCTAATTAAAGCACCCCCCGCCTCCCAGAGCACATGTATAAACACTCTTTAAGACCAAGCAGGAAACAGGCTCTAACTGAACTTAAGGGATGTGTACAGTCACCTGCACTTACTACTTCAGGGTTGGATGGCGAGATGCAACACCATCCCTCTAAGAGAGCTCCAACCTAAAGCCTCTCTTTTCTCTTGGGAGTCCTGAGCTGGGGTCCCTTCACCCTACATGTCCTGGTGAGCACTCAGCCTGAAGCTGCATTAACTCAACTTCATCTTACAGCATCAGTCATCTTACCACCTGTACCGTTTTGGAAGGCAGGGCCAGTGCTTGCAAGCCTGACTCCTCTGGCCTCTTACAGTCAAACTGCTGAAAACAGTTAAGTCGTGTTAACATGCAAGAGATAAGCAAAACTTTGTTCACTCCCTCACCCATACCTTTTTAATTTTTTCAAAGATACACACACACGAGTATATATTACACACACACACACACACACACACACACACACATACACACACACTACAGTACCTCTACCAACCTGTCCCGTGGCTGCTATTACTCACTTGACAGTCCAAAGTACATCAGGGCAATGATACCATACATACTCCTGTCACAATATCTGCACCACCCTGCTCCCACATGGCCATGCACCTACGTGGCAGATAAGAGACACAGTCCCCATAATCCGATCTCGTATACTAATAGTGCGGTACAAAAAAGCACCACAGAGACATTGACACACAGGTACAGTACGAGCAGGGTCATATGTTTCCCCTGCCTTCTACTTTATGTAAAGCCACGCTGAAGCTCAAGTATACAATGTCTACTATAGACATATAATTTTTCCAATTGATTACTTTTTCCAAGAAGTTATGCCTGTGATTGGAGTCAGGCTGTGATCTTGGCTCTATTTCTGACTACTGCTAACATGCGTCTCAGCCTGTGTATTTCTGCTGCTGGGGCTGTCACTTGAATATGGCAGTGATGTGAATATGGATGTGGGCTGTTTCCATTTAAGCCCAATGCCTAAAGCCCTAACTGTGGAAGCTAAGGGTAGTAAGTCCTGCTGAGTTCACCTGTGAGACTGCTCTGGCCTTGTAGCCAGTGCCCACTCTCGAGCCCTCAGTCTCCAAAACCTGAGCATGGCTGTGGAGGACCAGGCCAGAACAGCCTCACCAGCAAATCTCCAGCTGTGGAGCAAACCTGCAGGCTCATGTGGGAGTAGTGTACTCAGCCTCATCCTCCCCAGGCCCTGCCAGTGCAGTTGTACAGAGCAGGCTAAGGCAGCCCCAAACTGCATGACAGCTCTGGATGTATAGAGGTCCCAGCGCAATTCAAGGTGATGGATTTGACCTATAAGGCCCGAACAGCCTGGGCCCTACGTACCTAGGAGACCGCCTTCTCCCTTAGGCCCCACTGTGATCCCCAAGACTAGTGAAAGCAGCCTCCTGCAAGCACCACTAATATGCCAAGTCTGCTTGGCAAAATGTAGGCAAGATGTTCTCAGCAGTCACCCCTCAGTTGTAGATCTCCCTCCCTCTTAAGGCCTGATACAGCCTAAGCCCGGATCTGGAAGCACTGTAAGATCTTCCTATTTCAACAGGCATTAACAAGACAAGCTTGGCTGAGATACAGTTTAGGGATGTCTCTTTTTATATTAGTATTCTAGTTTGCCTTATACATTGATAAGCAAGTGGGGAATACAGTGATCCAGGCTGGCCTTCAAAAGCAGGTCCCGGTATGGGTAAGTGTTCCACAGGCAGTATTGCTGGTCTAGACCCAGGTTGCTCAACCAAGGTGCTGTGGCCCCCAGGAGTACCATGAGATCCTTTTAAGGGTGCAGCACAGTATTAGCACTGTGAGGTGTGCAAATGCCCTGCACATGACCTGGCAATGAACGCATTGCATTTGAAAGCTTGTCAGATGTATTCCAACCACACAGTTGGTCCAGTAAACGATATCACCCCCAAAAAATCCTCACTTTTCACTCAATTCATGGACCAGCATGACTATAACATCACTCTAACACTACAACGCACGATTCACAAGAATCATGTGCTGTAGTTTAATTTTAGTAGTTGTAGTTGTGTGTTTAGTTTCTGTCATTCCTTGGAGTGTCAGAACAGCAGAGACTCTCTATGCCTGAAAAAGGGTGATTGTGGCTGGAAGCTTGCTAAGAACTTTTTGCAACTACTCGGTGTAATAAAAGATATCACATCTGCTCAAAGAACCTTGCCTTATGTCCTTAGACCCACGCGGCTACAACCAAAAACCTAGCATGATTCACAAGTTGAACCCAAAGATTTCCCATAGGAATTCATAGTGTCAGTATCCTTCTGATCTCCTGTGGTCTTTCTGAATTCTTTCTGAGAAATAGAAGAATTGCTCTGTTATTTCTTTGTAGTCCAAAATGATGGAGAGCTAAGCGCTGGAATTTTCTGTGTGGTGCCTAGAGTCTAGTGAGGTTGAGCACTACGGCTCCATGCTACAGCATCCATACTGGCTCCTTTTCAACAATGGAGGGTGTTGAATCATGTATGGACTTTGAAATGTATTGTAAGTGTGAGTGTATGAGGGCACATATAAGAACAACACTACCTGTTGGAAGACGTAGCCATGTTCAATGAATGAATGTCAATTTTTCTATACTATTTGGTCAGAATTCTGCTCTCAACACTGATGATGTAACAGGAGTCCTGACTCCCACGTATCCCAGCTCTCTCCCACTAGAGACTCAGGAGTACAACTCTGATATCTTGTGTCATTTCCTTTCAGATCTCGGCTTCCCCAGTGATTTTAAACAATGGCACTAGCCCCGTGACTGAGTTCATCCTGTTAGGCTTTTCATCCCTGGACCTCTGTACGCTCTTCTCCTTAACCTACATCCTGACACTGGCAGGCAACCTTTGCATCATGTGGGCTATTCTACGGGACCCCCGCCTCCACCATTTGCCGATGTATGTTTTCCTAGGGAATTACTCTTTCCTGGAGATCTGCTATATCACAGCTACAGTGCCACAGATGATAGTGGACCTGGTGACCCCTCAGGGAGATGTGATCTCCTTTCAGGCCTGCTTCCTCCAGTTCTACTTCTTTTTCTCGATGGGCACCACAGAATGCTTCTTCCTTTCAGCTATGGCCTTGGATAGGTATCTGGCTATTTGTCACTCCCTGCATTACCCCAGCCTCATGTCCCAGCAGGTCTGCTTAATCCTGGTGGCTTCTTGCTGGGTTTGTGGCTTCCTCTGGTTCATGGTCCCCACTGTCCTCATCTCTCAGCTCCCTTTCTGCCACCCCAATGTCTTGGATCATTTTCTCTGTGATCCAGCCCCATTGCTGGCTGTCTCCTGTGTCCCTGCTCCCCACACTGAACGTGGCTTCTATACCCTAAGTTCCCTCATCATTTTTGGTAGTTTTCTATTCTTTCCGGCCTCCTATGCACTGGTTCTTAAAGCAGTGATGAGATTGCCGCAGGGGGCTGGGAGACACAAGGCCTTTTCCACCTGCACTTCACACCTTGCTGTGGTGGGTCTCTTCTATGGCTCTATTATGGCCACTTATGTCAATCCAGCAGCCTCTGGGAGCAGTGGGAAGATCGTTACACTCTTCTATGTAGTGGTGACACCACTGTTGAACCCATTGATCTACAGCTTGAGAAACAAGGAGGTGAAAGAAGCTTTGAGGAGGACACTGCTAGGGGAGCAATAGCTGTTCCTGTTTAGCTCCTGGAGGTACTGACTGCAAGTATAATAGGGTGGATTGTATCTGTAGGAGGCTCCAGCTTTAATCTAGGCCCAGGAATGAGGCAGGGGCTTTCAGCTCTAGAAGACACTATCTCGATTTAACAGAACAAACACATTCTGTGTGATCTTTAGGAATCACTCTTCATCTAAAAATAAAAATAGCAGCTTTGACCGTTCACATGGTATACAAGTTGTGTGTGTTTCTGTGCTGGCACAATATATGTAAGTGTAATGATAGTGTGTTCTTGGATGCTGGATCCCCTCTTTCCAGTTCTGGCACTGTTTCCCTGCATTCAGTAGATTATTATCACACTTAGCTCAACAGGCAAAGTTGTCACTGTTTTAAACAAAAAATAAAAATCCCTGGAACATCAAAAATCATCACCCCTGCACCTAGGATCAAAATCATGATAATGTTAGTTTTGTGTGTGTTGCATCTCATTCCCCTCCTGCAACTGTGGAAAAATCCTGGTGTCTGGTTACCAGTCTACTGCTCTGACACCTGTACTGAACACCTTCACCTGGTGTGTATCAGTCCAAAAGATTAACAGAAGCTGGGAGTCTCAGATGAGACTGAAATCATTCACAAGAGTTAGAAGGAAGGAAGGAATTGCTCTGTTAACAAGCAAGCCCTGGTTTGGGGCCATCAGTAAATATTCATTGAGGGGCAGGACTTCCAGTGCCCCTTGGCCAATCATCGGTCTCCCATTTCCCAGTTCTTCCCAACTAGAGCTTTATCCATTCTCAAAGCACGGAGATTTATGAGTGAGTCTGGTTTGGCCTTGTCTCCAGCAAACATGCTCAAGTGTTGGAGACAGGACTTGAGAACAGTCTCACGTGAACGCAGGAGGACTTACTACCCTTAGCCTTCACAGGGGACTTCTCACTCAGAGCTCCAGGTCTTAGGCATAGACAGAAACAGCCCACATCCATATTCACATCACTGACATACACGTATGATAGCCCCATTATCAGAAACACACACATCAGCAGTAGTCAGAAAGCAGTCAAGATCACGGCCTGCCTCCAGTCACAGACATAGCTTCTTGGAAAAAATAATGAATAGGGTAGATGTCAGGAATGCAGTAGACATTGTATACTTCAACTTTAGTATGGCTTTGGATAAAATACAAGGTAGAATAGATGTGTGCACCCCTATTCCTAGTGTACCTGTGTGACAACCTCTCTGTGGTGCTTATTTGCATGCTGCTGTTGGTACGCAAGGTCGGATTATGGGGACTGTGTCTCTAATCTGTTACATGGGTGCACAGACACAACTGGGTTTATTTAGTCTGGGGAAGAAAAGACTGAAAGGGAATTTAATTCAATCCTTCAAATACATGAAGGGGGGCTCCAAAGAGGATGGAGCTGGACTGTTCTCAGTGGTGGCAGATGACAGAACAAGGAGCAACGGGCTCAAGTTGCAGCAAGGGAAGTTGAGGTTAGAGATTAGGAAAAACTTTCTCACTAAAATGTTAGTACAACACTGTAACAGGTTACCAAGAGAGGTGGTGGAATCTCCATCCTTGGAGGTTTTTAAGACCTGTCTAGACAAAGCCTTGACTGGGACAATCTAGTTGGGATGGTCTTGCTTTGAGCAGGGCGTTGGACCAGATGGCCTCCTGAGGTCCCTTCTAACCCTCATTTTCTATGATTCTAAAGTTCATAAGGGGGCTGATGCTGTAGCAGAAAGTTGAATAAATGTAACCGAGGAGTGAGTGCTCACCAGGATTTGCACAGAAGTCTGAAGGACCCTGGCTCAGGAATCCCAAGGGAGAGAGAGAAGAGGCTTCAGGTTGGATCTCTCTTAGAGGGATAGTGTTGCATCTCACCATCCAGCTCTAAAGCAAGCATAAGTGCTGGTGATGTATATCCCTTCAGTGTGTTCAGTTGGAGTCTGTTCCCTACTTGGTCCTAAAGAGCTGAAATCCTTTGGGTACTAGCAGGTAGAAGCCTGCTCCTGCCAGATCTTGAAAGAGTTGAGATTGCATCTAAAAGAGCTGGGTTGCCTCTGCAACCAAAAGAGGAACCAGCATACCCTTGCAGCAGTGAGGAGCAGTGACAGCAGTGAAGAGTAAAAAGTAGCTAAGGAGAAACACTCCCTGGTAGTGGTGAGGAGCAGCAACAACAGCAGTGAGGAGCAGCACCCCCTCCAGCAGCAGTGAAATGTAGCACTGGCCTCCAGCTGCGGCAAGGTGTGATGAGAAGTGGCATCCCCCCTGCAGCGGTGAGGAATAGCAACAGCAGTGGAGGAGCAGTATGCCCATGGTGGTAAGGCAAGGGAAACCTTGGGCTAAAGCAACACTAACTCTAATGTCTACCCTGTTCACCCTGTGTGGGATCAAGTGAGATCTCTGAACTTATTGACTGTGCAGAGCTGTTAGTAGTGGGTTGAGGTGGGCTGCTGATTATCAAGGGGTTCTTAATCATCCTTTCCTCCATCAATAAGCCCTGCTATACTTTGATATTTCTTTTTTGGGGGGGAAGCTTGTTCTCATGGGAACACCCAGACAGAAATTATTTTCCCAGGTGGCTGGGGGGGGGCTTGAGCCTAAGGTGAACTCAGCTCAAGGGTTACAGCTATATGGATATTACAGGTCTACTGTACTGATATAGATGTATATATCTATAGATCCTACCTCAGCAATAGACAGATACTTCAGATTTACCCCATACATGTTACAGATGCTGTAAACTTACAGCACAGCAATGCGGGCCAAATTCTATTACCACAGAATTACTCCATAATTTTCATGGACTTACTACCTAATTGCTCTATAGATACTATGGAGTTACTATTGGTTTTCACCACCACTTCAGTAAGAGGACTCTGTACATACTGGGGATCTACCTCCATGATAATCCAGAGCTGAAACAGGGCCACAATAGACCCTGTCACTGGAGACCTGGGATCTGTGCTCCCTTTGAACCTAGGTCTCCTATTTTCCAGGAAAATACTATAATCAGCAGGCATTATCCAAAGCCTTCTGCAGACTGCCAGTTGAAACTGATCTTGCACTTTGTATTTACTATTCACTAGAAAAATGGATAAACAAAGACTATGAAAGGGTTTGTCCCATTGGGAGCAGGAAGCTAGGCTAGAGATAGTCTTTCCCTCCTCTAGAGCAGCATAAATCCATTACTGTGTTTCTTTTTCCTTCTGACCCCATACATTTCTCTATTAGCTGCCCAGTTGGAAGGGTGTCTAGGCAATGCCTAGCCTGGCTGGGCAGTTGGAGCACTTCCCAGGGAAGCAGAAGACACAGATTCAAACCCCCTTGGTGAGGCAGGCCTAGAACCTGAGCCTCTTGCTCTCTGATCAAGTGCCTTAACCACCAGGTTATTTAAACTACAAGAGGGTCTGCCCTCTTCCTCTGATACCTGTTAGCCATGTATTTTACTTGACTAAAATTTCAGGAGTTACCTGGCCATGCACATGTACCTGGGCATCCCTGGTTTACCATGTAGCTGCCACCCAGAGTGCAGCCCTACTGGGCATTAGAGCTGTGTGAAGCTTCAGTCCCTGATTCAATTTGGCAGAGATTCAGCCTGATTTGGTGGCTAAATCCCCAAATCCAAATCGAATCAAAGGACCCTTTAATCTCTCCAAATCGATTTGGAAAGATTTGGCAATTCAGCCATAGACACAGCTTTAAATAATTTTTCTACATACTTTTAGGTAGCAGGTGGCTCGTGAATGCTGCGATGCTGGGGTGCGTGGAGTGTCCCACAGGAGCGCAGGGGGCTCCCCAGTGCGCTCAGCAGCAGACCCAGAAATGGACCAGAAGCACTTCCAGTCTACTTCCAGGTCCGCCAGAGAGTGCACAGGAGGGCCCCCTCCCCCCAGCTCAGTGACTGGTGCCTCCTGGGTCTGGGGGGGCACCCACAGCTGATCGCCAAGCCAGGAGGGTGTGGGAGGGCCCCCAGTGCGCTCCCTAGTGGACCTGGAAGTGGACCGGAAGTATTTCTGAAAAATACATTTAAAGTTGTGTCAATGGCCAAATCAGCATCGGATCTTCAGATTCAGATTCGGCCAAATCAAATCAGGGGCAGTGATCCAAATCAGTGAATTGAATCACTGTTCCCAATGCAGGCCAAATCCGAATTGAATAGGGCCCGCTTCACACACCCCTACTGAACATGCTTAGTGGGCACCTTCAGGCCCAGCAGAGAACTGTAAACCATGGAAGTGCTGAAACCACAGTTACATGACTGTATGCACACCATTCATGCACATAAAGGAAAATAGTATTTAGCTTATGGTGTTTTGATCCCCTTTCTGAAGCAGGCAGCTGTCCAACTGCTGTTTCATGGTGTTAAGAAGGTGTTGGGCAGCTGCATGCTTCTGTTCCTTAGTGTGTATTCAGTGGAGTCTTTTTCTAGCACACACAAAAGGGAAAAACCAATCTTTATCTATGTGTGTATAACTGACCCTGTGGAAGGGACCATAGAGCAAATTATCCGTACTGAAGATCACTAAGGTTCTTCTATTTTAAGTTGTCATTCTGTCAACTTTCAAGGCTCTTTCTTTTCTATCAATGAGAGCTTGAACTTCCCTATCATTCTTGTCAAACCAGTCCTGATGTTTCCTTCTGGAGGAGCCTAGAGATTTTTGTGTCAAGAGCATTAGGGCAGCTGTCAAGTTTCTCTCTGAGGCGCAGCTGGAGATGATGGTTTTAAGCACAGGTTTTTCAAGCACTTGACATTAAATCTCTTCTTTGGTTGCTTCTTTTGCTTACGTTAGTTTGTGGCCATAAGGATGGACATGAGGGAACATATCAAACAATGATCTACCCAGCAGTCTGTGCCATTGGTCATCTTCCCCTTTTCTTCTCGTGTCCTGCCTGACATTTTTGATGCCAAGTATTTAGCAGGATTTGCAGGCTGTTAGAGGCTGACCAGGCTGCGATGTGAGCGCTTCTGCGGTGGCTGTTACGGCAGTTGGAGTCCTGCACGGCCCTGGTCGTAGCTGTGCTGAGGGGGACTTTGCACTGGCTCCAGGCAGCACTATGATATAGTGGATTAGGAGCCAGGATATTGAGCAGGGGCATGTCCACAATGGCTTCTATGTGTTGCTTTGTGATATATTTGTATGGAGTACAGCAACCAAATCACAGAACTATAAAAAACCTATAAACAAGGGATAAGTCAACAGTGACAGTTTTAGATTTGATATTCATGGCAAAGCATTGTTAGTAGCCTGGTGCAGAGCTTCGATGCAATCACTACAATGATAAATAGGACATTCCTCCATGATACATGCTATAGTTTGGATTTTGCCACACTCAGACTTGGGGTCTTAAATAAAATATCATATATGTAGTAGGTAGTTACATCTACTTGATCCAGTATGAACCCTGGAGATGACCATGCCTGTCCCACCTCCCCCTTCACCATCTGGAGTGACAGGGCACAGGGAGTGTCCCCCTGACCTGCATATATTCATCCCATCCCCTTCCTGGGGCTGGAGGTGGTCAAGGGGGCAAGAGTCTCATCAGGAAAGTCTACTCCTAATGACTGCACTGGGCTGGGGAGCTGAGTTGTATCTGAGCAGGGGGAAGTGGAAACCCCCACTGGGGATCATGTGAAGGGCTCGGGTTAGGAGGCCTTTGTAACTCTGGGTTTGCAGATTTGAAGGAGTGCGTGTGTATTTGTGTGTGCCTGTGTATGTGCATCTGCATGTCACTGCTCGGGGGGCGGGCGGGGGGTGCTGCTCCTTGCAGTATGACATGACAAGCCTAAGCCTCAGTGTCAGACCCCGGGCTCCTCTCGGTGCTCTCATGGCCTTCACCAGAGCCAGATGCTCATTGCAGTCACCAGTGTTTTTAATCATTTCAGTTGTCAAGAGTTAGTTAGTTGGTTGGTTAGTTAGTTGTCAAACAATTTTAATCACAGTGTCCAAAGCGTGCACCTGTTGGAGACACGAGTGACCTTTCTCATTCAGCTGTGGAGGCAGCACTGAGCCCACATGGGCCCACCACAGGGACTTTTGGGAGATGTCGCAAGTTGCCAGCAGGAGATCAGATTGTGCAAGGGCCCAGGACTTGGCCCCATGCCTTGTCCCTGCTCTTGGCAGTCAGTCTCCTCTTTTGGTGTTTCAGGTCAGGGGCTGTGTTTGTTTGCAGATGCTCCAGCAAGACAAGCTGCCACCAGTGTGCCTGCACTCCAGCGACCCAGGTGAGACCTGGACACGCGCCCACTCCACCACCCTATGGGAGCAATGGGGGGTGGGCATCACAGAAGGCTTCAGGGCCATGTGGCCTCCCCCTCCAACAGGATTTGCCTGGGCAGGCTAAGCCCATGCTATCCCAGATCCAAACCTGCTCATAACCAGCAAGTTTCCTGGGGAGGGGGAACAGGACTGGCTCCCACTGGCTCTTCACTCTGCCCCTGCTCCTGCCCCTGCCCCTGCCCCTGCCTCTGCCCCAGGAGTCTTCCATCTCGCAATGGCCCTGGTCCCCTCTGCTCCCTTGTAGGATGGATCCTATGCAACCTCTGGGATCCCCATCTTCACAGTGGTGCTCAGTGCCACCCAGCTTGATTCACAGCCCCCATGTCCCCTCAGCACCAGATGCTACCCTAGGCGCAGGCGGGTGGGCAGAAGGAAGATTCCCCCCCATTATGGGGTCTTCACTTTTACCTTATCTGGGTGAAGGCCGGGAGAGAAGGAACTCTGAACCCAATGAACCCTGAGCTGGGCAGGGGCTTATGCAGTTGCATGGGGAGGGGGCAAGGTCTCTGCAATGAGAGCACTCCCCTCACCCTCCTTGGCCTCCATTCCCAGATGCCGAACTGATCTCAGTGCCTCCCCGCTGCACAGCACTTTCCTCCTCCCTTGGGAAGCCTGTTTGAGGAAGGAGACCACTCTCCAGCCTTATGCCCAGTCCATCCCCGCCTCTCCCACAAAGCAAGTTCCTGTCCCTGGTGAGTCTATCCCTGGCCCGTGTCTCCAGCTGCCTCAGCCAGACCCACTTACATCCCCTGGACTGTTTTACAGCCATGGCCCCCTCCAAGCCCCATCCCCTTTCTGCCCCTTGTCCCTTTGTGGCAACCAGCCATATCCCTGTGGTCACTTGCCAGTGGTATACTGAGGGTCTTGAGCACCCAGGGGCCAGTGCTTACATTTGCATCCCCCCATCCCTCGTTGCACCACCCACAGACATTGGTGGCTGGCGGGGGGGGGGGTGGCAAGTGCTAAGCGGCAGCCTGCAGACACTACTGGCAGCGTTGGCAGCGGCCAATCTCAAGTGGGGCACCTGCACCCATGTGCACCTCCTACAGTACCCGATCAGAAGCAGGGGGGCAAAACCAGAAACTGGAAGTGCTTCCTGCACTGCTGCCACTGCTTCTGGTTTCACAGCCTGTCAGCACCACCCCCCACCCCCCTGCCACAGCCCTACACCTGGGAGCCATGCCCCTGCCCTAGCCCTCCCCATCAGTATGCCACTGTCTCTCACAGATCTGCTCCCTGAAGGGAGTCCCACCCTGACCCCTGTGGAGGAAGGTCCTGCCCTTGCAGTACGTAGGACTCCTGGCAGATGCCTCCATGCTTTGTGTCCCAGAGGGGCTGGTCACCCTGCACCCTGGCAGCAGAGTGTGCCCAGCTGATGCATGGCCCCTTGTCTCCCCTCAGGACCTAGAGCAGTGGTGGGGACAAGTCAAGGGGTGGGGGAAAACCCTGCCAGCTGTTGCAGCCAGTGCTGTGAGGAGCCAGATGTGGCTGAACCTGCCTGTTGCGGTGAGTCTTTCCCCTACAGGTGGTGGGAGGAGGTGTAAGGGGAGGGGCTGATCTCGGTGTCAGGGATCTCTCACCAGGTGTCCTGAGCCCCTCCCACACCCATGAAGCACATGAGACCCCAGGAGAGAGTCTGCATCATGGAGAGATGGGGAATTCACTGCCCAAGGGGGTCCATCACCCCAGCAGCTCTTTCCTTCCAGCACCCAGACCAGGGCCCTCTGTCTGGCTGAGTTGGAGCACCAGGATGAAGTCTTTCAGGAAAAGGAGATCAGCATGCAGACCAGGACTTGCCAAGTTCTGAAAAGAGAAGGACAGGGGGAAAGGTATTGTGCTTTCCCTAATGTTAGTTTGTGAGCACTGGGATCAGTGCTGGAGGAGCGCTGAGTGATGATGAGTGTTGCCCTGTGGGGCCAGGCCAACCCTCAGGATCTCAATGTTGTGCTGTTAGACAGGAGGGCGTGGTGTACAATTGCACATGCACAACTCAAAAATCAATTAGGTGCATACACACACACACTAGGCGCATATGCACACTCTAGGCACCCTTACCAAGTGTGCACATGCACACTACCAATCCAGGCACATATACAAAATTACCAGCCTAGGCAAATGCATGACTATCAACAATTCAAGCACCTACACACACTATACAGACCAAAAGACATTAGACCAGAATCAATTATCAATACCTGCACACCCAATCCACATACATGGATCACTACTTTGTATACACAGGTTCCTAACTTGGGTGTTGTGATGTGTATGTATTTGTGTGCTTGGTGTACTTGGGGAAAAGTTAAGGTAAGAAGGTGGAAGTGCAGGGAGTGAACAGGACCGGGATTAGAACTGGTAGACTAGAGAGAACTGGGCTGAAGAACTGAGGCTTGGGGGTTACTTTAGGTTAATTGACCTTATTTGATTAAAGGGCAATGCCCAAAGCCTGCAGAATAGGGGAGTGATGCCGGAGAGAAGCTGGCACATTGGCTGGGACCGAAGCTGGAGCTACAGGGGAGCCAAAAAGTAAGTGGGGAGAAGGAAATTGGGACAGAGGGTGCAGGGGAGCTAGAGAGGGTGCGGAGGAAACTGGGGGCTGGCTCCGGGAATCAGGGGAGGGGCTGCTGGTGCCGGGAGCTGGAGAAGGGCTCCAGCTGCTGGGAAATTTGTGGGGAAGTTGGTGGCAGGCTAGAGGACTGTGGGGGGGGAAGGGGCGGCTAGAGAGGGTGTGGGGGAAAGCTGGAGAGCACAGAGGAAAGGGGGCAAGGGGCAGGAAAGGTTGGGAACAGAAGAGAGAGAGAGATGGGGGGAAAGCAGGAGGCAGAAATGAGCAGGACTGAGAGGCTAAAAGTGGCAGGAAGAGCTGCGAAAAGACACAGGAAGGAGGCGGTGGACAGCAGAAATGGGGCCAGGAGGCTAGAAGCGGCAGAAGTGGCGGGAAGGGCTGCAGAAAGACATGGAAAGAATGCAGTGGACGGCAGGAATGGGACTGAGAGATGGCAGAAAGCAGCAGGGCCAAGAGGCTGCAGCAGGGGAACAGAGAAGGGACTGAGAGGTGGCAAGAAAAGGTGGGGGGGAAGCCGAGAGAGACAGAGACAGAGACAGAGACCAGAATTTAAGATGGGGAAGGGACCAGGGCTCAGTAACATTCAACCCAACTCAGGGTTACAAATGACAGTGGTTTTATTGAACAGGGGACATGGTGACACAATATCGTATTGGTTCCTTTGCAAGCACACGCACACAAACGTGCACACACATGTGTACTGGCAGCAGGGATTAAAGAGGCTTGGTGCTGGGGCTGAAGTCCGGGGGTAGAGAGATAGAGAGTCCAAACTGGAGGAGGAAATGTGCAGGTGCAGGTGATCTACCTATCCCAGGATGAATGTTGGTCCTCGATGGGCAGTCAAGGTCTCCTTCAACTCGATGTTGTCCAGAGGGGGTTGCCGGCAGGGCCTCTGGGTGGATAGGCAGCATGACATGAAGCTGGTCTGGTTCAGATAGAAATGGCATTCCCACTGGGTCTGTCTTCACTGCCCCTTTTTAAAATTATGCCTCTTTGGAGATGCTCACCACCCTTCACTCCAGTACAGTGCAAAGGGAGCTGCTCCCAGAGCTGCTCTGTGCTCTCCTGGAGCAAGTTTGTCAAACTGTGGGGCAGGACATGCCAATGCCCACCGAGACCATCTGGAGGAGGCAGCTGAGGAAGGGGCAGCTGCAAGTAGTGAGCAACCCTTGCAGGTAAGAAATAAGCTGAGACCACTTTCACATGTTTAGCCTCACTTCAGGCCAGCTGTCTGCAGGGTGTGCTTGCCCTTGCCACAGGATGTACTGAGCTGTCTGGGTCCTGGCAGCTGAAACAAATGAGTGGGAGAGGGGGCAGGGGGAGCAGAGGGTGGAGGTTGTCAGAGAAGGGCAGAGTCTGAAATGTTAAGGCTGGAAGGTCCTATTTGTTCCTCCCATCTGAGCTTCTGTGGGACAGACCAGGCAGTTTCAGCCCAGGGGCTCCTACTACAGACTATACGATCTCCATTAGTGACCAGCACAAGTGGTCCTCCCAGCTTCTGGGATCTGGGCATGTGACTTTTGCATGTTCCCGAATTCTACATGTGGCCTTTGTCCTTGTAGAGGGAAAAAATAGCTGCCCAATTCTGTCCATAGTGCATTTGGCCTGGGAGAGCCTCCATGCTTTCCTTCTGGCTTCCAGCATTGATTTTTGCAGGGGCCTGGCCTCCCTGTCCCTGTCAGGGGATTGCAGGGTGTGATAAAGAATTGCAGCATGGGCCTGATCTGAGCTGCCTGCCTTGGCCGTTGGGAAGTCTTTGAGAGCAGAAGTAGCAACCAGTTTGGAGACCTCTGTCATCCGTACAGCTGAAGCTGTAGGCAGACAGGGATTTTCCTCCTTTTGGGTGTACAGGGACATCAGTATCACACCGCACTTGGCCAAGTGTGCAGTAAGTATTTGAGTAACAGAACTCATGAGTGGCAGGGAGTTTTGGTTCTGCTCAGACAGCAGCATCTCATTACAGTCTGTATATCTGAGCCTTCTCTCTCCCCAGACTTTCTGTGGAGGCCCTGGCCTGTGCCATCTCTAGGGGCACTGGGGAGAGAATGGCTGTAGCTCTCTGTGAGTAGGGAACATGGCCACTCCTCGAGACCCCAAGACACACTATGAGGGGGTGTGCACCCAGACAGGTAAGAGGCAGGCTGGCCTGCGTATGTGCTGTAGGCAGTGGGAAGAGTAGTGGGGGATGAACTTTCCATGCTGAACCTATGGGGCTGGAGACATGGAGCTTGTGCTGCATGAGATAAGAGCTACTGCCTCCAAGCAACTGAGTGTTGGCAGTGGCCAGTCTGTCCCAGAACTAGTGGTTTTCTCTTGCATGGCTCTGCTCACATTGGGTATGATAACATCTGAGTTCATAGGACAAGTTCTGCAATGGGTCAGTTCCACATCTGAAGAACTGCGGATCATCAGCCAGGTAAGACCCCATAGAGACTGAGCACTTTGAAAAGGCAGCTGTTTGCTCTGCTCTTTCTCTGGAGAGTCCCCTGGTCCCCTTCCTAGGAGGGAGGATGACTGGAGGCAGCTGGAAGGTTTCTCTTCTGTCCTTGCCCATGCATGACCACTTCTACCACATGAGAAAGAGCAGCAGACAGGGATTTCCTTACTGATCTGCCTCTATTGAGCCCTTGTCCTAGCCAGCAGCTCTGAGTTTGGTCCTAATTAATTCATCTTCTGTATCCACCCACTATCGCAGGAAGACACTGCTCTAAACCAAGCAATGCCCCAGTGTACTCACAGCAGCAGCATCCATCCAACTTAGACTAAGCCTCTCTTCATGATCTCCCTGGCTCTAAGCAGACAAGCCTCCAAGCATGCATCAGGAGAATGCCACATGCTGAGGCTCTTCCTTGCAGTGTTTTGTGGGATTCTGCTCTGGCACGAGTTACTTTTCTGCTGCAGGGCTAGGCTGTTGGGAATGACTGTGCTGGATCACATGGGCACATTGATTTCTTATAGCTTATGTGTGACCCCATTGTTGAAGAGAAGATGCTTCTGAATCCAGTGCTTCATTTACTTGAACGGCAAGCCAGGGACTCCAAATACCTGGTTTGCCAGATGGCAGCCAGAGGACTGGGTAATATAGTACATTGTGCCCCTGAGCAAGTGAGACTGAAATCCCTCTACACTCTATAGAATGCAGCTTGGCTGTAGAGACTAAACAATGAGACAGGGCCAAAATAGTACACAAGAACCTAAAGTATATCCAGTTTTGTTCTCTGACCCCTTGTGATGTCTCTGGAGACAGTTGGGTGTGACAACTTTTGGTGAGGAAGCAGGTGCCTTTTGTCTCACAGGCATATGGGAATGTAGCCGCCGCAGCTTGGTCAGATGAAGTCCTGGATGCTTTGTGAATGGGAAAGCCTAGAGGTGAGGAGCATAAGCACTGATCAGTGTGTCTTGTACAGCAGAAAAAACACCAGAACCTCATCCTGCAAACACTGCTCCAAGCCTCGCTTGTACCATCCAATAATCAGGTCATGTGGGAGGGCATGCACACACTGGCCAATGTCCTTAATCACCTATGGACAGATGCGAGGCTCCTGGTTTCGGACATGAGCACACACATCAGGCCTTTTGACCATGTGAGAGAGCAGTGCTCCCCACCCCCATTCCAATGCTCTTCATTCGGGGCCATTTCAGAGGTGGGAGACGCACTTGCTGCCCCTTGTTCTGGAAGATTTTAAGCTCTGTGGAGGAGGTGAGTTTTCAAGAGGAAAAGCAAGTGGAGAGTGGGATGACAGATGGGTCCCTGGAGACAAGGAGGGACTCTCAGGAGACCAAGCAAGGCTGCAACTGGGATCATGGGACTCTGTAGGGCTCTGGGGCTGTTCTCTGCCATGTTGATTCTCCTGAGTCGGAAGCAGAGCTGGGCAGAGACAAGTGACCACAGGAGCTGGGGGATTTGGTTTTGTTGGGATTCAGAATCAGAGCCCCCGGTGATAGCACATGTGAGGAGCAGGGCTTGTTGCTGCTCCCCAAACTCCACTGAGTGCCCTGGCTCCCAGGCAGCCCACCTGGAGCAGGACCTGTCAGAGCCCACCTCCCTGGCAGACCACCTGGCAGGCTGGAAACCAAAAGCTGGTGTCAGGAGCTGTGCCGGGCCCATGAGAGAAAGTTTCAGTTGTCACCACACTGGGGTTTCTGGGCCACAGAACAATGATGCCCTGTCGTCAGTGGCATTCACCCTCTTCGGGACCTTGTTGGGCTGCATAAAAATAAGATGGCAAAGCTATTACAGGAGCCAGGTAAGGCAGAGCTGGGCAGTGCTGCTGCTTCACCTGGAGGACCCCAACAGTCAGGTGGCCAAGGTAAGAACCAGTGACTCTGTCCTCAGCTCCACCAGGTCTCTTCAGTCCAGCCCCAGGGCAGCTCTGCCATTCCTGCATCCTGTGGTGAGCATCCCCTTCCCACCGAGGCGGCTTCATCTAGGTACCTCCTTGAGCTCAGGGCTGCCTCCCAGGTCAAGGGCAGATTGCACATCTGACTGCACACGACCCCCACCCCCTGTGCATGCAGGAAATCTACTGAGGGGGAGACAGGTGCTGCCCGCAGCTGCCATATGAAAGGCAAAAGAAGTCCTCCCCTTTGCCCACAGCCACTCTTTTGTGCCTAGTACCAGTTACCTCCTGGCCAGGCCTTGGCCTGGGTGCAGTCCTGGGTCAAGAGGCAACCCTTGGCCTCAGCACAGCAGTCAGCAGGGAATACAGACCTGGTTTGACCATGTTTTTCAGGAGTGCAGAACAACAGTGGGTCTCTGCTGCCCTTACCTGGGCCTAAGGAAGGTGCAGGCAGCCCTAACCTTACATGCCCATGGCTCACGATGGCTTAAACAAGACCAGCTGCTGAAATACCTGCAGGCACTTGGTGAGTGAGTTTATAAGTGGCAGGAGGTAACTTAGGGCAGGGCTCTTTGTAGGATGGAGCGGGGGAACTGGGGCACAGTGTAAATAACTGCAAGGGTCAGATCCAGGACCATGAGACATGGGACAGGCCAAGATTTCCCCTTCTATGCCCTTGATGCTCCTGTTTTCTCCTGATCAGTATCAGCATGTGGTGTGAGAGCGCGTCTCACCAGAAGGAGCTCACATGTCCTTGGTTCCCTCCAGGCCAAAGAAAAACCTGCCCTCCTGGAGAGTTTCTGCAGTGCAGCCCAGAGGTATTACAGCAACACATGGCCAAAAATTGGGGTGGCAGCTGTCAAGCTTATGGGTGAGAGAAGATGCCTGGTCCCTTTGTTTCCCATGCAAGAGGAATGGTAAAGCTGTTGCTGAGCAGGTGTTAATCAGCCTGAGCCTCAGGTACCCCAAAGAGGATTTGGAAAGGATGATGCTCCCAGTGACACAAGGCTGGTGTTGAGAGAGATTCAACTGGACAGTATGGCTGGGGGTTGTGGCAGACAAGCCCTGTGCCGTGATTCAGTAGTCCTGTATGATGGAGACATGTCTGGGATGTGGTCACCCAGCACAGCTCGCGATCGCTTAACACCACTTCATGGGGAGGCAGATGGGAAGGGGCAGGAGCTTCCTGGGCCACTGAGTGCAGGGACCTGGTCCTGGGAGCAGCCCTGTCAGAAAGATCCCTGAATGACCTTGCTGAGCCCATCTTGAAACTCCTTGGGCTTCTCTCCCTCCTGAGGAAGGAGGCTGCATCCCCTGGCACAATGCATCTGCTGCTGGAGTTCCTGCCACCCCGGCTTGTCAGGGAAGGCTGGGACCCTGCTCAGCCTGCCCCTGTGCTCAGGGCACAGAGAGGCTCCCGGTGCCCTTTACTCTCCCAGTCCAGCCCAGGGAGAGAGGCAGGTTTCTGTGGTTCACCAGAGATCTTGGGAGCAGCTTGTTTGTAGACTGCCCCTTTTTTCCTGGCTCCCAGCCCTTCATTCAGACCATGAGACCTAACAGCCAATGTGTTGGCCATAACCACCTGTGATAGCAAACACGGCACAGGGGAGCCAAAGACCTGCCTCTGGGCTGAGTTCTCCTTGTGCCCTGACTGTGGGAAGCTGATCTGTTCACCCTGTTGCATGTTTAGACATAATTGTGGAGTATGCTGACCCAGGGAGTGCCAAATGAATAAATGTTGCCCACCTGCTGACCTGTAAGTCAGAAATCCAGCCCCTGTACTTCCCTTCTGGAGCGCAGAAGGAGCTGAGAAGCTGCAGGGACTGACCCCTCCTCCTGCTCTGGAGCTCTGTGCATCCACTCTGCCCTGAGGATAGCCTAAGAGAGCCTTGCCCCAAGCAGGCAACTCCATTCCCCTAGAACAGCAAGGTGCAACAGGGAATCCATGCACCTTCTGCCTGTCCTGTTCTGGCCTCTTCCCCAGCCATAGCTGCCCAGGCTCTGGCCTTCCTTGGCTTCCTTGGATCCCTCAGGTTGGGGAAAGTTGTAACCACTGGGCGCCACTGCCAAGCCCCCCCTGAGCAGCCTGTCTGCCAAGTCTTCTTCAAGTGCAAACCAAGACAAGGCAGGCCTGTTCCACTTGCAGTCTGGATGCCCAGTCACATCCCCTTGGCAATGACAGTGCTTGGGAAGGTTTCTAGTGAGAGGCAGGAGAATCTTGTCAGTGGAAGCTGTTGAGAATCTCAGCCTTCCTCCATGGGCAGCAAAGCTACTCAGTACCCAGCAGAATCAGCTGGAAATGCAAGAAGCTCCCAATAGAGGAGCCACATCTGCGTGGGAGAGTTTCTGTAGCTTGAGATCCGTAGAGACCACAAGTCTGTGGCTGTTCAAGACACTGGTGATGAGATGACAGCAATGCTGTCCCACTGCCCACCCCCACCTCATGCCTGAGCCCCATTCCCCAGGGATGACCTTGCTCTGATGCTGCCGGAATAGGTGGCCAGTGCTCCCCTGAGTTGGGAGTGTCTATTCATTAACATCTCCCTCTCTCCTTCCAGCTCTGCAGGCTCTGGAAAAGGACTCATCTCCAGATGTCCAAATCATAGCCTCTCAGGTCATAGAGGCTATTTCTCAAAGCCCCTGGGACACAGTATCACCGAAAGAGGAAAACCATAGCCATACCACGCACCGTATCATTTCTTCACTATGTTTCAGGTGCGTGAGGCCCCACTCCACATGAGCGTGTATACAAATTATGTTATCTGTTCCCCAGGCTGCTGTTGCTTCCCTCCTGAACATAATGCTTTTAAACATAGCTTTGTCTTGTGTTTTCACTAGTCTTTTCATTTGGAAAAGCTCATGAATGAGTTACATTCAAGTAAGGCAGTGATGGTGCATGCCAAATGTGCATACCATGGTCCCTCACATGCAGCATGCCCCAAAATATAATACACACCTTGTTCTGGAAAGTCAGAATGAAGAAAAAAAAATCTTTACTTGTAGTACCTAACTGAGGAGCAGCAGCAAGGAACCTCATTGCTCTGCACCCTGTAGATCACATGCAGACTTGACTTTTGCTTTTGTCCAGTAAGTGACAGAAACTGCTCTTACCCTGTGTCTTGCATGCCATGAAGAATGGAATTTCCAGCAGCTCTTATTTGCAAAGGGGGAAAGTTGTATGTGCAAAAATACAGTACTTTCTAGGCTCACATATTATCAAACTTATGATCCTGGAGGAGACGATCTGCTGGGAGACAGGGAATATTGCCCCGTGTCTCAATTCTTCCAAAATATCATGAAGAGCTTTAATGAGCACAGTACAGCTAAGCTGATCCTTCATCCATTTTACTCTCTTCTAATATGCACTCTACTGCATCAGCACTTTGAGCAAGTCCAAATCTTAGTGAGTCATTAGACCCCAAGCCCCAAAACTTTGGCCCCAGCAGTTAGCCCTGCAGTTGCCATTCCCTCCCTGCAGACAGGCAGGCCTTCATCCCTCGAGTGAGCTGAGGAGAGACACTGGGACACCATTTCAGCTGTGTCCAAAGCTAACATTGGACAGCCTGTGGCTGGAGTGGGAGAGGAGCCTGCGTTTCTCTTTCTCACAGAGTATCCTATTCCAGTTCTGGTCTCTCCTCCTGCAGACATCAACCCCCACTAGAGCCTTTCCCAAAGCTCAGATTGACGGGCAAAGTGTCTGTGTGTGTGTCAGCAATACACTGACTACTAAGGCTGGCTGCCAGGGAGAAGCTGCACAGAGCTGGCCCACCCATGTGCTTTGCAGAAGTGTCTTCATTGTCCTGATGTGGAAACCACAGGGGATTTCACTCAGACAGGCCTTTTGTTCTACTTTACATTTCTTTCTTATAGGCATCAACCTGTCCTCCTAAGACATCTCTATGAGGATTACAACTATGACATGATGGAGGGGCTTGTCTGCTGTCATTGACATATAGACTGATGCTGTGTGGAGTTTTGTTCTCATTCTAGCATCACCCATGCTGGCCAAACCAAGATTAAGTTTGCCTGGCTAATAGTAATCCAAAAATAAAGATAACAGTCTTGGATGGTGGAGCAGGCAGATGCAAAAATAATATCTCAAGATGGGAGCAAAGGCAGATAAAGGCTGCAGCGGAACAGAAACCTTCAGTATTTTTGGTTTCCTCGCCTTGGATTCAGGTTTTTATCCTGTGAAGTTCTGTGTGGTTATTGATGAGCTATGGTATCCCCACGTGGAAAGAAGACATGCACAGGCCTCTTGCTTCAATAGCAAGTCCCACAGTGATTGGTGAGTGGTGAAGGGAGCAGACACTAGTGATTAGCAGAAGCCCCTAGTCATGGACCTGCAGAGACAGTGACTGTATGATGGCTGTGTCATGCTTGGAACTGGGACAGGTGTGCGATTTGGCAGCTGCCGTTACGCTGTACTAAGGCGGAGCTGGACAATGTTGAGCAAGGTCCATACTGGACTAGGGAGATGTAACTACCTACTACATATATGGAGTTTTATTTTAAGCCCCCAAGTTTGAGTATGTCAAAATCCAAACTATAGCACGACGGAATGTCCTATCTATCATTGTAGTGATTGCATCGAAGCTCTGCACCAGGCTGCTAACGATGCCTTGCCAGGGACATCAAATCTAAAACTGTCACTCAAGGCTTATTCCTTAGTGCTGTTATTTATAGTTTGTTCTGTGATTCGGTTGCTGTATTCCATATGAATATATCACAAAGCAACACATAGAAGCCATTGTGGACATGCCCCTGCTCAATATCCTGGCTCCTAATCCACTATATCATAGTGCTGCCTGGAGCCAGTGCAAAGTCCCCCTCAGCACAGCTACGACCAGGGCCGTGCAGGACTCCAACTGCTGTAACGGCCACCACAGAAGCGCTCATGTCGCAGCCTGGTCAGCCTCTAACAGCCTGCAAATCCTGCTAAATACCTGGCATCAAAAATCTCAGGCAGGACATGAGAAGAGAGGGGAAGATGACCAGCGGCACAGGCTGCTGAATGGATCATTGTTTGATATGTTCCCTCGTGTGCATTTGTATGGCCACAAGCTGATGTAAGCCAAATAAGCAACCAAAGAAGAGGTTCAATGTTAAGTGCTTGAAAAACCCTGCCCAAAGACATCATCTCCAGCAGTGCCTTGGAGAGCAACTTGCCAACTGCCCTGATGCTCTTGACACCACTGATCACTCCAGAAAGAGTGAGACCTTCAAAAAAGGCATGCATGAGGTGTGCCAAAAATCACTAGGCTCCTCCACAAAGAAACATCAGGACTGACTTGATGAAAATTATAGGGAAATTCATCCTCTCATTGATAGAAAAAGAAAAGCCTTCAAACTTGAAACAAGAACATTAACTCCAAATAGACGTACCTGCATTAGTGATATTCAGTATAGATAATTCACTCTTTGGTCCCTTCCACAGGGCCAGTTTTGTACACATGGGTGAAGAATGGATTTCCCCTTTCGTGTGTTAGAAAAAGACTCTACTAACTAGGCATTTAATCTGCAACATGTAGTAAAAAGAGGGATAGTTTATACCAGTGCCGCAAACCCTTATGAAATCTGCTCTGGGCTCACATACGGGCTCCACAGAAGAGAGCCTGCTTTCGTTTGGTTTAGCACACCTTTCTGCACATTTGCCTAGTCATTGCTTTCCATTTTCACTGCAGGTTTTTCCCCTCTACTTGTCTTCCTCAGACAGGAACAGGCTCAGGTTTTAGATGACAGATAGCATTAGTGTTTCTATGCAGGTTGGTCCATGTGGGATCTTCACCTCTGGGGTCCAGCTCCCCAGCCTGACATATGCAGAGATCCCACTAAGTGTCAGCGCTGTAGCAGCTTTTGGGATCCACACCATCCCTCTTCCCCTATATTGTCACCATGAGATTTAACAGTGATCTGGGGAATATCCGGGCCATCCTCTTGTTCCACCCTAGCTGCTCATGGCCAATCCTGCTGAGTATCTCACCAGAGCACAGCCACATAAGGTGCCATGTCATGAATCCCCCTGAATAGACAACAGCTGGTCATAGACCCTGTTCTGCAGGGCATCACTGCATCCAGCCATCTCCTCATGCTTGCACTGGAAGCACTGGGGTTGATTGAAAGACGTAGGCAGGATCCCTGCTAGGATAACCTGCTTCAGGTCTGCCCCAGGACAGGATCCAGTTCCAGCAGGCCAGAGCCCACAGGAGAAGTTCAAACCATGCTACACATGCCAGAGGTAAAGATTTATGTAGCTCCCACAGGTCACAGGGCGAGGGGAGGGCCTGACTGCCTCCCTAATGGTGACTAGCAAGCAGGTTGGATAGTCGGCAGCCCTGGATGGCAGCATCTGTGGAGAAGCCAAGAGCTGCCAGGTAATGGGTGGGAGATGGTGAAAAGACAGGAGCATGAGGGAGATGCTGATTAACAGGAGAGGCAGGTGGCACTGAGAGTCCATCAGGAGCTTCCTTAACAGTGAGTCACAGAGTGGGGCCTAGAGAAGAGGGTGGGCCTGGGTTTGGCCTCTGGAGGGGCATGGATGGCCCTGACAGGAAAGAGCCAAGGACCTGTAGAGCCTGCTGATTTTGGTGGCCCTGGGTGGGGGGGTTAGGAAACGTCAGCTGAAACACCTGCTCTTTGTGACCATTGTTGAGCTGTACCAATTCAGTTGCTTTGCCACCACGTAGCCTCAGCCAAGGGTTAGGTAAGATACACACCTCCAGGCAGCCCAAACAAGCTGATGCTTGGCCTTGGACCTGGAGCACTGCTCAGCCTGGTGGGGTCCTGGATTTGGAGAAAGTCAGCTCTCTTGGAAGTTGACAGCATGGCCCAGTGACTGAAGCACTAGACAGGGACTGGGGAGAGCTGGAGTCTAGGCCCAGTGCTCATGCTGACCTGCGGGGTGGCTTGTGTGGCCTCTCTGTGCCTGCCTCTCTGGAGTAGGGTGATAGCAGCCCCAGCCTTTGCTGTGACAGCCCTATGGGATTTGCTGAGGGAAAGTGCTATGGTTAGACCTAGAGGACCCCTGTATTCAACCAAGCTGAGAAGTGGAGAAGGAAGTCAAAAAATTTTTAAAAACATACTGTAAAGCCAACACAAAGCAGCCAGGTTTCAACCTTAAAACCTACACCATGTGCAAATACTGCATAACAGTGTGAACATAGGAGCAACAAGAACCACTCTCCCTGCCAGCTCTTCTTTTTGAAAACAATAAAAGGACCCAGCATCGAAGAGAAAGCTTAATATGTTTTGCTCTGGGGAAGAACTGGAATATAAAAACAGAAATGGCATGTCGTTGCACAAATTAATGGATCCCACAGCACCTGAACCTACAAGAGATTCCAGATTTAATGACCCTGGCTAGGTACGGATATTCAGAAAACCCAAGGCAGAATCAATCTGAGTTACGGTTTTCTGTAAGTGGCGTTAATTTAGATCTGTAGTGAACAGAACACACATTTGCCCTTTGGAGGCAGAGGTGCAAATTAAACCACATTCCACCATTTTAAAACCACTCTGTGTATGCCTGACTTCTTGTGTCCATGGCTATAGACTAGTTCCAATCACTTGCAAAGGTACAATTGTAATGTCTGTACCTGACCTGTGTGTCCAGGTGGACTGAGCAGGAATGTAATGTGGCCAGGCCAGATCCCTTCAGTCAGCCAGTCCCAGTGAAGAGACTAGGATGAGCCCTGCCTGGAACAAGCATCAGCTGCAGTCAGCCCAGAGCAGCAGCCTGTCCCAGCTGGGCTGAGTGAGGCAATCAGGGCAGCCAGTCCCGAGGCCGCAGACAGGAGGCTTGCACACTGCAGCCCTTGAAAGCCAGCAATTACCTTGCCTGGGCAAAGGTGAAAGTGCTTGTTTCTAAGCCTCTGTGTGGTCATTGCTGGTCTCATGGTGTTGAATCCTGGCTCCAACTCCAGCCTCTGATTCTAGTTCTGGGCTCTTGATTCTGTTTTGACCTTGGTTCTGGCTTTTAACTCCAGCTCCTGGCTAATGCTCAGCTTGCCGTCTTTCTGGCTATGGCTTTGGCCCCTGGCTTGCTTTGACTTTGGCTATGGTTCCTGAATCCAGTTCTGATGGCCAGATTCCTCCATACCCCTGCTTCCTGTGAGGCCAGTTGGTACTGCATGAGTACGTTGGTGCCTGACCACTAGGCGAGATTGCCCACATCCCAGTTTCCTAACAAAGAGGCAGGCTGTGAGAAGTTCAGTAGGGTTTGTGTTTCAGGAGGCTGTTTAGGTTACAGAGGTGATGCATCAGAGGGGTCGTAGGAATGAGGTGAGAGAGGAGGGAAGCCCATGGTTCCCAGTTGTGCATGCTTCAGGAAGCAGGGGGCATGCCATTAAATTACCTGTAGTGAAAACAGTTTCAGCTGGTGCCCAGCAGGATTCCTAAAGAGAAATCTGGGGGGTTCATATGGGGAGGGAGAAGGACAGGCATTAAGAGTAAGTGCTAGAAAGAGCTTTCCCCATGCAGTTAGATATCCTTGGCCAGTCCCCTAGGCTTGCCCCCTTTCCCTGAAGCTATGGGTGCTGGCTGCTTTGCTTTAGTCAGCTACTGGGGGAGACAGTTCAATTGCAAGCGGATCAGCATGAAGATGAGACAAAATGCAAGGTCCTATTTCACATTATACCCCCATCTGGCAGTTGCTAACTATGTATATAAGATAAGTACCAGTTCTGGGACTGGCACACTGCTCATATGCCTCTTCCTGATGCATAGTGGCTACTTACTGAAGAATAACTGAGGGCTCTTGTTCACCTGCGTTGTTTGATTAAGAAAGCGCAATGGGCTAAGCTCTAGCTTGCAGTTCATGTTCAGAACACTTTGAGGGCAGGGGGAGGAGGCTGTGCCAGCATGTGTTACTGTGAATAGTTTCCCTAGTAAGACCTTCATTTGCCCTTTTCACTCCAGGAGCAGATGGCAGTGTAGGTCTGGTGCAAACTTTCAAGTTCTGGTGTCAGCTTGGATTCTTGCTGAGTCTGCAGATCTCACAGATACAAGAATCCCCTAGAAACTGTAGCTGAAAGCACAAGAGAAAAGCAGCTCATCTCCCCTTCCCCCACAAGACTTCTGATCCTGGATGATTCTTTCCTTTCTTCATGTGAATGTGTGGAGCCCATTCATGGTGACCAAAGCAGTTCTTTTGGCCAGGAAGCATGAGACTCCACAGAAGCTTTCCTGAATTCGACACTTGATCTGGAAGGTTGCAGAAGCATTAGTTGGTGGTGGATGTGGTTCTGGGTAGCTGCTGAACCTTTTAGAAACTCAACCCTCAGACAGCGAAGCTGTGAAAATTGCCTTCAGTCTCATAGTATGTGTCCTGACAAGGCCTGGAGGAACCCTGACATAGCTGGGGAGCTCTAGGGACAGTGTCAACAGAAACTAAGGACCCAAAAATCCTCTAATATTTGCTTTTCCACTGACTCTTCTGCTTGAAGTGATGGCCAGAAAACCCTGCCTCTTTCATGGGCAAGTGTCAGAGGGAGGAGGTGTCCCACTAAGCTGAGTGGATCAGATTGAGGTTTAAGGGAGCCTCTACACTATGTTGCTTTTTCTAGCTAAAGATATTCTCTGGGTTTATTTCACTCTCGCAATGTGCCACAATTCCTCTTACTATTTTGCACATAACATGCTTAATACTCATAATTGGTTTGCATGCTATTACCAATAAAAATGCTAGAGGCCACCTCATAACAATTTTACCCTTCCTACCTTCTACTATTAAATTACAGCAGGAGGCAGTTTAGGAATGTAAGTTATGATTGGTTTAGGTTTTTAGGGGGGCTTTAGGTTGGACTTCTCCCACAGCCCCAATTTTCTGCCATTCAGGAATGAATTTTTCAGGTGTTCTCCCCAAGAAATGTACTAGCTTTGTCAATTTTGGGGACACAGGGTGAGACTGGTTAGCTTTTGGTTGCAGTTGCATAAATACCCCCCTGTACAGCAGCCAGTATATGCCCCCACGTCCAGCCATTGGGATGTGGGGGCTTGGACCCTGTGACCAATTCTGGGGCACAGCAGCAATTTTATAACAATCACTTTTGGGGTGGGTTGGGGAGGGAGGTTGGTGGGGTTGGGGGAGGGAGTTCTGCTAAGCTTGGGGGTGATGTTAAATCTGACTGCCATTGTCCTACTAGCATTTTCACAGTTATACTACTTGCATGTCAGTTCAGATTTCCTGCAGCTCGTGTTACTCATCCCCTGCTTTGATTACCTGCCTCTTGGTGAGAGGCAGACCTGGATACAGGATTAACACCTTCTCTATTCCCAGACCCATGATCTGGTCTGGTTCTCCTGTCCAGGAATTTATTTGGCCAATCCCTGCCTGAAATTCCTTCAGTGACAACCTGACTTGCTTATCACAGCAATAAGCATAGCTCTTCCATGCCCTCCATATTCAAACTGTTGTAGCGCTGATCAGACACCTTTTTTCTGTATCATATCGCAAAATCTGATCCCACTACTGGCTTCCACCACTCACCCACACTGTGACAACCTGCACCCTTTCTCCTTTGTATTTTAGACCTCTTACTTAATGAAACCCCGGCCTGACACTTGGGCCAGCTAGAGAGAGATACTATGGTATCTTCAGGCCCTTCTCATCCCTGCTGACTTTTGCTAAAATTCCTTTCTCCTTCGGGCACCTAACTGAGCCTGCCCCATACCCATCCTCCATGTCCAGCAACCACAGCACCAAAGCACCCCTCCATCCTGCATTGAAATTTGAAACCCTTATATCTGGGGGGGGAAATACAAAGATGGATAGAAACAAAGTTTGAAACAAAAATCTCCGTATTTAGCAAACAGAGACAATTCTGCTGGCTGTCCCTGGACCCTCAAGGCTGCAAAACCAGTCAGTTTTCATGACAACACTCACACCATTTTCATGTCAATTGCTATCCACTCCAGCTCCTGTTACAAGCCCCTGCTCTGCAGTGTGCTGACCTATGGCTTGGTCGGGGACCTTGAAACAGCTTTACTTATGCATCCATGTCCAAGTTACTTTATCTGTCCTTCCCAGAATCCCATTTTCCTACAACCAAATCCCCATTCCTGCATTACCTTCCTGTATGCCAAAGGCCTGTTCCATGAGGTTTAATTACCAGGAGGTACCTGACCCTTACCACATACACCAAACACTATATGTTAGGGTTCTCTCCCAGAATTGGCAAAAGCCTGCTTAGCTGTGACTCGCACTTGGCAAGGCAGGCACTTTACTTGCTCTGTTCACCAGCCAGCCCCCACTCACATTTTTTGAAGTCCAAGGAACATTTCATTTGCAAAATTCCCAGTCCCCACTTCCCCAAGCTGCTGGGCCTGGGGGTGTGGGCAACCCCCTGCTCGCAGTGACTGGCATGCTCTCACCATCCACTGTTTAGGGGTGCTCAAGGCTACATGCTAGGGTTCACTTCCTAAATTTCAAACTGCCTGCCGGTACTAAAGGTCTCATGGAGCAATATGGAACGTTTCACTTGCTCTCTGCACCAGAGAGTACTCCTCCCAACCCTGGAGGTGTGTGGGAGGGAACCCTTGCTGTTTACACCCCAGAGCTGAGCGCATCTCAGCCCTCCCCATACACCCCACAGCTGGGTGTAATGGCCCCATATAACAGTGTATGGGGGGGCTGAGATACACCACAGACCTGGGTGCAAAGGCCACATACAACAGTGTCACAGCCCTCCCTACACATTGCTATATATGGTTGTTACACCTCAGAGCTGGGCACATTGCAGCCCCCAAGCCCCCAGAGAGCACCCTCAGGGTGGGGGGGGAGGGGGCAAGATTCTCCTTTCCCCACAGTGGCTTGGGGGTTGTGGCATGTGGGGGGCCGGTGGTAGGTGTGGGCAGCGCACACTGTGCCCTTTCTCTGCTAAGAGGACCTCAAGGACAACTAGCTGTGCCCTGAGGCTGAAAGCCTCCTCCTAACAGTGTCCCAGTGTTGTGAGCTTCCTCTCAACAGTCCCCTAAGGCTGTGAACTTCCCCCAACAGTGTCCTAAGAAAGGATTGCAGGCTAGAGTGATGTTGGCCACAGGGGTAGAACTGGTTTGTGGGCCAGCCAAAGTCAGATGCACCCATAGGGGTGCCTAGTTTTGCCTACCATGACTTTGAAGACTGAGTGTGAGGCCCGGAGAGCCCCAAGTTCAGACACCAAGAGAGAATGCCAGCTGCTGGGTGAAGTGAATTTTTCACCCTTGGGCAAATGAACAGAGCGAAACAGTGCAACGTTTTTGTCCAAGAAGGTTTGGGAAAATACTGCTGGGCACATTGGTTTAAGAAGACAGAATGGGAGGGGAAAAAATTTAAATAGGGGCCACAAGGATATAAGATTCCATTCACAGTGTAAAGGCTATAATAAATGATCATTCTTTAAATGTGAATACAATCAATTCAAGGACCGGCAAATGCCTTGTGGCTGGAAGGTGTGTATGATGGGGGGCGGTTACTGTGTGGTTTGCAAAGCTTAATTTGGAGGTGCAGCTGTAGAAGTGTTCTGGTGAGCTCACAATTCTAACATTATAGACAGAGAAATACAGTGCAGACGGAGCCACACAGCAGAGCACTGCCATGACAGCGGGGACTGAGGGGCCGGAGTGGGGAGCGAGGCCAGCGCTGCCAGCCTTGCCCCCACCCCCAGCCCTGCTCCTTGGAGGCAGAGGCGGACAGCGGGGACCAGAGCACTGCCATGATGGAGTGCCCTAGACTGCTTTAATCATGTAAAAAACAGACATTTCCATTTTTTTCCAAACAAGAATACTCCAAAGATACACTGGGGGAGGAGGTGGGGGAATGAATGAAATACACTTTTAATTTAAAAATGCTTTCAAAAGGAAGCATGGAGGGGTGGACACTCAGAGATGGAGTAAATGAATTACACTTTTAATTCTAAAAAAAATAATTAAAAAATAATTAAAAAAACAACCCAACTTTGACTTAAATTATTCTACTTTACTGAAACTAAATATGCCCATTAATCAAATGTTGTTTGATAATCTGTTACCCAAAAAGTTTCTGGGATTTTGTTTCTTTGATTATTTGTTTTATTTTCAAATGGGGAAAAAATGGAAAATTCAGGTCCCACCCAGTTCTTTCCTGGAAACCGACCCCCATATAAGTGGGCAATGCTGTGACTATTGGCTTTGTTGTTTCTACATTGAGCCTTCTGCTGGACTCTGTGCTATTTTGTCCAGGCACGTACAAGCTGGGATCATGGGAGAACAAAGGCCCCGGACCAGATGCTAAAGGACCTAGATGCTAAAGGATCATCACAGGGGAAGGAAGGGATAGCCAAGGGGGCATCCTGGCAGCCACGTCATGTGAGTGGAGGGTCACCAGGAAGGCACTGACCCCAGCCTGATGGTGCTGGGGTCTTTACTGAAGGGCAGCAGGGATTCAGGCCCAAAAGAGTTGCACAGAGGCCTTAACCCCTTCCTCTGAAGTGCTTCGTTCACCTGCTTGGAGAAGGCTGCTGTGATCAGTGTCAGGGATCCTGTTTTTCTCTGACTTAAAAAAATCCCCAATTTTTGGTTAAAAAAAAGTAACCCCAAATAGGCATTTTTCCATGATTAAAATGAAATGCCACTATAATAGTGTTTCATTTAAATCACAGAAAAACGTGGATTTGGGGTTACGTTTTTTTTAACTGAAAATTGGGGATTTTTTTAAATCAGAAAACCAGGATTCCTGGTGATCACTGCACCCAGGAAGTGGGCAACCTGCGTTCCGGGTCCTTCTCAGACCAAGTGAATCACTCAGCCAGAAACCAGGGTGAGATGGGGCCATTCTCCACTCCTCCTGCTGACACTGAGGTGCTGAGCGGTAAAGATGGCCAGAGACATGGGACCAAAAGGAGAGCAAGAAGGAGCTCTGGGATGAAGGACTCTCCTGGGAAGGGGGAATCCTGATTTCAGTTCTGGCTGTGAGCACTGTCTGTGAATTCAGCCCAATGAATCTTCAGTGTAGGATCCCTCAGGTGGCCTTTGAATCCAGGTTTCCCACCCTACCTTGGCAGTGCCACAGCCAGGACACTGCTGCATGAGTGTTGGAAGGGTGGGGGGCTCTACCTGCAGCTCCTTTCATGCCCAGATCCAGTGGGGTGCTCTGGGATCACTCATCACATTGGATGGGGTTCCTGAGGTGAAACCATGACTCTCTTGGAAGCTCCAGCCCTCAGTCTTGCAGTGCCTCAGTTTCCCTGTCTGTAAAGTGAAGACAACAGCACTTCCCTAGTGCACCAGGCTGTTGGGATGATACCTGCTTTGAAGGCATGAAGCAGGTAAGTGCTAGGGGCAAGTGGAGCATGAAGGGAGCAGATAAACAGACCTGATGTCAGCCTCTGGCTAGATCAGCTAAACCTTATAGGCAAACCCCATCCTTTCCCTCCTGCAGCCATGGAATACGCCTTTCTCCCTGCAGCTAAGCAGCTTTAACAGAACAGCAGTTCCCCACTGCACTGGTTCCTTTCCCTCACCTGCTCTACACCATTCCCTGTTAGATCCTGGGGAGCCCACAGTGTTCCTAGTGGAGGCATCTGACTCAGGTTTCTGCCTCCTCTTGGTCCCCAGTGTGAGTCAAGAGATGCCTCGCTGAGTCCACATAACTAGGGTGACTTATTTGGGTGGTTGCTGCACAGCCATGTCCCTACACAGCTGGATTGAGAAAACCCCAGTTGGGCCACATCTGCTACAGTCAGGGAAGCTGTGGGCATCCAGCTTATGTTTGGCCAATCCTGCACAAATGCAGAGACTTCTTGACCTGAGCTGTCCAGTCCCACTCCAAGTCCCACCCTTTCCACAGCTCTGCAGCAGCGGGAGGGCTGTGGTGACAGTGCATGCCATGAACCCGATGATCTCTCTCAAGGTGGCCCTAGTGCAAATACGCACGGGACAAATGGTGGCTAGAAGAGACCAGCAGTGACGAGATCAGTGTGACCACAGCAGGCAGGTTTCTGAGAAGCCCCCGTCAGTCTGTGACCACACAAACTGACAAACAGATGGACTATTTATTGCTTGATGGTTTGACACATCTGCCACGACTGTCTTCCTTCAGTGTTAAAGTTTCTTCATCTATGCTTCATTTTTGCTCTGCTTTTATGTATTCTCACGCATGAGGGTCCTCTTTCCTCTTATGTCTTTTTCTTTCACTCTATATTCCTGTTATCTGATGCTGTTTTAGGTACCCTGTTAGCCTATAAGCTATGTTGCTGCTTCCCTATTTTTCTTGCAATCTAATTTTTGTTAAAGCTTTTACTAGTGTGATTTCTGGTCTTAAGTGCTGTTGTGCTGATCAACAATGTCTCTGATAGCCACAACATTTCTGCCTCTTATGAGTTCTCTCAAAACTCCACAGTTGCAACGTTCATCAAGAGTGAACTGCAGTAATAAAGTATTCAGCTTTTCTTCATAGTTTCTGGCATTGCATGTTAAATCTGGCCCTTTTTTATCTAAATTTCTGTTTACCTCTGCAGCATAAACAATTGGAAACATTTCAAACTGTTCTGTTCCATAGCCATTAACAGATTTAGCATCTATAATGCAGGGTTGCTTTCATTTTCTTATAATCTTTTTTTTTCTCCTTTGTGAGGGGAAAGGCACGTTGAACGTATCGACAGCCCTTCCCATGACAAATGCTAACACCCACATCTCATTCCAAGTAGCAAAGTACCCAGAGTTCACAAGAGCTGTCTGAACACCTAACTACAATCTCACCTTAGCATCTCACCTTACAATGCATAGGTCTGTTCCAGGGCACATAGAAAGTACTGTGGACCTGAATATTTAGGCCAGTCTTTCCTGGCTGCAAGCCCCAGAACCCAATTTTAGGCAAAGCAATCACTTGTTTGTGAGCACTGCATGGCCTATGGGTGTCTAACTTTCTGTTTAGCTGGATGGTGGTGGCAGTAGGCATGCAACAGAGATGCAAGGCATGCAAGAGGCTCCATCAGTCATCACCAGAATTTAGCACCTGAGTTTGAAGGCTGTCAGGTCCGTGGTGGGGAAGGGACTCATGGAACTGGACTGTGTAACAAAGCGAGGGTTCCAGGGTGGCTGTGATGCCCCCTGGTGGCTCTGTGACTGTGCCCCACTCCACCTCTAGGTCACCCTCCTCTCTCATCTGCCACACCTTTCTATTATATAAATAAATAAAATGAGGTTGCCCATGGATCTTTGCGAGGCCTCAGTCCCACTGATCCCAGGCCCCTGACTGAACTGCTACAATCAATTGTGCCTGGCTGGGCATCCAAAGCCTTAAAGGCTAATTGCATGGCTCCAAATCATTCCCTTTACCATGCCCCTGTGCTGGGGCTCTGGCCTCCTCAGGCTCTGCCCCTTTAATCTCACTAGGCCTTCTAGCCTAGGCCCACCGAATCAGATCTGGCTTTGAGGCACTAACTTTGCTTGTTTCATCCAATCACTGGGCCCTTGGCCCTTGTCTGGCGGGCCCCTGGCCCCTCGGTAGCTGCACCCTCCCTGGCACCAGGCCCCTGACCCCTCTGTGCTTGAGCCTGCCCCCAGCAGGGCTCCAGGCAGTCAAGTGCCCCCTGGGCACTAATAAGGCCTCCACCTCCCCTATAGCATCATCCCAAGCCACGGGTAGAAACAGTAACATAACATAAGCCCCTGGGCTATAACATAAAACAATAGCAGCCCTCTGCCCGTTGAAGAGGGCAAACCTTCTTTCATTCTGGGGCCAGCAAACCTCTCAGCCTGGCTGCCTGTGAGGCCTTTGGGCCTAAGTCTGCGAGCAGCAAAGCGGTCTGACCAGTGTCCCTGGGTGCTTCTCCTGGGCAGGAGCTCCTAACCTTACAGCAAGCAGGGCCAGCCTGACTTGCCAGCTCAAGCCCCAAGTTTATATGCACCCAGCGCCCTGCCCACCTCTTCTCAGCTGACTGTCTGCAGGTGCCTGCTAATTGCCCAGTAGCCTGTGGCCCCAGAAACCTGCAGCTGTGGTGTGCTGCCTGCTCTGCAGTGCTCCCTGGCTAGACTGCTTTTCCTCTGACAGTAACAGAGAGCCCAGGGCTCTCTGCTACAGACTGAATGTGGGAGAGGCCTTGGGGTCA
The DNA here is from genome assembly GCA_038503035.1 of Crocodylus rhombifer. Classification (NCBI taxonomy): domain Eukaryota; kingdom Metazoa; phylum Chordata; order Crocodylia; family Crocodylidae; genus Crocodylus; species Crocodylus rhombifer. Next base: position 139,595 of record JAVSML010023622.1, read on the forward strand.
AATCTTGGCATTGAGAGAACAGAAAGGTAGTTACCCTTGCCCTCAGGAAGCAAGCCCTGAGGTGGGAGCTGTGTGTAGTGGGGGGTGGCACTGCCAGGGTGAGGTGGGCTCATAACCTCAAGAGAGGGTTAGGTGAATGTCGTATCTCACTGCACTCACGCAATGCTCTGTCCTTCTCACAGTGCCCCTTACAGCTTGGATGTGTGACGGGCTAGCTGGCAGTGACCTAGCCCAGGGGTTTTGAAAGGGCAAAAGATGATTGGAGGACTTGGAATTCCCTTTCCTCATCAATTAGGCCCCAGAGACTCACCCTCCGTGTCCCTTGATTGACTCCTTGGGTCACCTGGAGGGGGATAAAAGAAGCAGCGTGGGCTGTCTCAGGGGAGACCAGCAAGGGACACGGAAGGAGCTTCACAGAGCTGGCAAGAGCTGGGCCAGCAGGGCAGAAGCAGTTGCCCCCAAAGAGCCTGAAGGAGCAGGACCTGCAGGCAGCTGTGGGACCCTCAGCAGCATGGCGTGTGGCCAGCAGGAGAGGCTCCCCACTGGGCTCCAGGATCCCCTACAAGAGGCTGCAGCCAGCAGGAGAGGCTCCCCAGCTCCAGCAAGGATCTGAGCAGCAACCTGAGAGGTCCCCAGCTCTGCTTCCAGCTCCTCCAGTCAGAGGCCAGGCAGCTCGACGTGGGGCTGGGGCTCCAGGAAAGTCAAGACCCCTAGCAGCTTGCAGTAGTGCTACCATTGGTGGCTGTGTGGTAGTGTTTCTGCTTATCATGTGGGAGATCTGAGTTCAAATTCTAGCTGGGGTAGGGGTGGATGAGCTAACAAGAAGCAAATCTTCTTGCAGTGGAAAGGGGCCATTGTGTTTTTCTCCCTCTTCAGGTACCTAGGCCCTATACTTCTCTTGTCATTTGACATTTTGTAGTTTGTGCCTTTTTATAGTTCACCAACCAGTATTGTTTGCTCTGCTGTTTGTGTTTTATATTTTGTTAACCCTGTCTTTTGTCAGTGATTGTAAGTGTCTAACCTTTGTTGAATCCTGCCCCCTCGGGGCATCGTAGTGTCCACTATACCCTCTGATTTATGCCTGTTATGTTCCCAGTATTGTTCCCTCATTAAAAGGTATATGGTTAAGTCCCCATTGGTGGTCTGGCTCTGCTCTGTAGGGGGAGGACAGTCCCTACACCTCCCACAGTGCTTGTGCACCTGCTTTGATCCCTTCAGTTGGAGAGGGGGTACCTCTTGGAGTATTGCCCGGGTTACAGATGTGTTCAGCTCTCTCTAAAATTGGGCTGTGGAGCCAGAGGACATATTTGGTGGTATTCATTAATAACAGAAAGTAGCTATGAATGGCACACAGTGGACAAGGCTTGTGGAAGAAGGATGGGTCTGTGGTATAACTGGTAAGAAATCCCCTAGGCAAGGGAATGATTGGGGTCCAGGGCCAGAGAGACCAGTCTGCTGGGCCATAGGCAAATAGTTGATTGCTTTGTCACTTTCCTCGTGCTCAGGACAGAGATACCAACACTTATTGCTCTGCAGCCCAGCCATTAGACACCCATACCGATTGCACAAGGGACTTCACCAGGGACACAGACTGGGCAGAGCTCCAGGAGAAAAACAGCATATCCAAGAGACCACGGCTCTCTCCCCCACCATCCATCCCTCCCAGCCACCCACCTACCCTCAGACCATGGACTCTCCAGAATCCCCACCCCTCACCAGGACATCAGAGTAGAGCAAGCTGCAGCCCTGCATCCTGGAAAGGAGGGAGCAATCTCATGGACTGACAAGAGTCAAAGGCCAGACAAGGCATTGGGTTTTCTTGTCCAGCTCCCTGCCCAGCACAGGCTGGAATATGTCACCCATTTGATATCTTTACCATGATCCATCCCCTCTTCAGTGCCCTCCCTGGCATCTACCATTATTGGTTTAGAGATGCCAGAGGAAACATTTCCAACTGTTCTGTTCAACACCCATTAATAGATCTAGCATCCATGAATTTGTCTCCTTTCTTCTAATCTGGCTGTGCCATCTGCCTCTACCACCTCCTGTAATAATGAATGCCAAAAGTTCACTATGAGTTACATAAAAAAGGACTCTCTCTCATTAGTTTTAAACTGGTCTTCTACTAATTTTAGTGGGTGTCCCCAAACCTAGTATTCTGTGAATTGGTGAATAAAGTTCCCTATTCTCTTTGTCCACACCTTTCATGATATTATGGACCTTTAGTAATCTACCCATAAGTGTTTTTCTTTCCAAACAGAAGATCCCTATCCTTGTCAATCTCTCCTGGTATGGCAACCATTCCATTTAATATCCTGGATAAGCACCCTAGCCACAAGGGTCTTGGACAGAAGGCAACTGTGTCTTTTTCACTAAGGTATATTCTGAATATGTTTCACAGATTGGACCCTGTGGCAGGACGACCTAGGGGTGCCGTGACCTCCCCTAGCGCCCCCTGGCTACCGTGTCAAGCCGGTGTCAAATGTACCCTCACCAATCTCGCCCGCCACGTCTTTGATGTTTTAAGTGTTTAGGGGAGGCTGCCTTTTATATCTGCTTTGACACGGTGCCTACCTTGCTATACCGGGGCTTGGTCCAGTTGCCCACCAGCACCCTCATAGGCGCCCCCCTTCGCCTCTCTCGCGGCCCTCGCCGCACCAGGGCCTGTCTCCCGGGCTCTCGTAGCCCGCACCGGGGCCCTGCCTTTCTATCGCCGCCCACTCTGGGCCTTGCCTCTCTATCCACTTGCCCCCTCCCAGGGGCCTGCTCAATCCGCTCGCCCCCTAGGTCACCCTCTCCTGAGGCCTGCTCAATCTGCTCGCCTCCTCCCGAGGCCTCTGCCTTTCAGTAAGCTCGCCCCCTCCCGGGGCTCCTCCATATGCTTGCCCTCTCCTGGGGCCTGTGCCTCGTGCTCCCGCCTGGGGCCTCTGAATAGTCTCACCCCCGCCTGGGGCTTCTCCCATACAGACAGCACCCCACTGGGGCCTTGCGCGCACTTCTTGCGCTCCCCGCCCGTACTGGGGCCTTGCACGCGCTTCTTGCACTCCCCGCCCACACTGGGGCCTTGCACGCGCTTCTCGCACTCCCCGCCCACACTGGGGCCCACCCGCACTGGGGCCCTAGAATTGGGGCTCAGGCGGCCTCCGCCTTACCTGGCCCCCGGATTCCTTTTCGGATCCTGCGCCCGACTCGGGCTTCTCAGAATTGGGGCTCAGGCTGCCTCAGCCTTACCTGGCCCCCAGACCCGCCTTCTTGGGCCTATGCCCCACTGGGGCCTGTCCCGATAGTCGCCCACACTGGGGCCGGGGTCAGGACACCCCAAAATGCAGTGCCCTCTCTGGCGCTAGGAACCCCCCTTCTACTGGGGAGCTCCCTTGAGGACTCCCCCACCCCTACAGCCTCGCCCAGTCCTCCGGTTCGTAACAATAACCAAAACCAGAATCTCCACCTCCTGGGTTACAACACAACTTCCAAGCCAACCTGGCTCCCTTTTACGTATATCCTTCTCAGGGTTTCCTCCACCCAGAACTGTCAAGCAGACACTCTCTAGCCATCAGGCTTCTTTGCTATGTTCTGCTCTGCTTGCTCCCACAGAGCTCCCTCCTCCTCTTAGGCTGCCAGCAGGGGAACTGCGTCTGGTCTCGGCCTTCTCTGTTTATAAAGGCCAGGCCCTGCCCCCTGGCGTTAGCTGACCCAATCAGTTGCCATAGCAACTCCCACCTGCTGCCCTGGTGAGTGGCAACTGAGCCCATTTACTACTATTCAGTAGCAGGCACCCTAGTACCCTGCTACAGACCCTTTAGGTGAATGAGACACAGGAATGCCTGGCTTATGACTCCCAAACAGCCTACAGTAAGATTTGCACAGTAACAGACTGGAAGATCTTGAAGGTAATGCCACATTCATCACCCAGTGGAGCATCCCTCTCCCACAGAAGGGAAATGATGAGTGGGTAAATGTAACAGGGTGACCTGTGTCTTTAAGAGGGGGCAACTGCTGATGAGGGCATTGTTCACTGGGTGTTAGAGAGCAGAACAGTTGGGAATTGAAGGCACACAGTGTGCTGAATTATGGGCTGCCTGGAGGGGCCAGAGAGTTGTGTTGGGGCCCAAACTGCAGGAGTGCCCCCCAAGTGCCCAGGACAGGACAGATAGGAGGCCACAAGTGAAGCAGCCTACTTACAGTAGATCTGTGTTCTCCACACAGGCCCTTCTGTCAATGGAGTGCTCGCAGCCAGGGCTCCTGACTTCTAAATCTAGCTCTGCTCTGTCATTTCCTCTTTACTTCTGCATCTTCATGGATTCCTGCTGTATCATTTGTCACATGTGGGAGATCTGAGTTCAAGTTCTAGCTGGGGTAGGGGTGGATGAGCTAACAAGAAGCAAATCTTCTTGCAGTGGAAAGGGGCCATTGTGTTTTTCTCCCTCTCCAGGTACCTAGGCCCTATATTTCTCTTGTCATTTGACATTTTGTAGTTTGTGCCTTTTTATAGTTCACCAACCAGTATTGTTTGCTCTGCTGTTTGTGTTTTATAGTTCACACCACATGCAGCATCAACCACAGCCCCTACTACAGACACACAGAGCTGGACAGTGAGGGTGGGGTGAGAATGGGGCTCGGGAGCCCAGATCATGAAGAGCCTCCATGTGGCCAAAACTACCCCAATGTGAGCTGGCTCCCAGGGCTTCCCTGCATGGCAGTAGCTGTGTCACACTGGGTCTGTCCCATTCAGCTGTGCAGGGACATGGCTGTGCAGCACCCATCCAAACAAGTGTCATGGACTCACCGCTTTTGCCCAGCAAGCCTGGCTTGGAGAAGGACACATTGGATTGGTGAAACATCTGTACCAAGCAGGTAACAGCTGGGCGGGGCTTGCCCTGCCCCTGCTCAGAAGAGGGGGCGAGGAGCCCCTGGACCTGGTTGAAGACTGTGCTTTGCAAGTCTGGAAGACTTCAGGGGCAGGGCCTCTGGTGTATCACTCTGGGCAGATGTAGCAAGGGACTTAAAAGAGTGAAGCAAGAAAAGCTGGGGAGCTTTTCCCCAGCAGACAATAGGCCCAAGGCTCCTGAAGCCACTACTGGAGGAGCAGCCTTGGGAGCGGTGTGAGATCACTCTGGCTGTGGACGGCACCTGGGGACAGTGCATGGAGACCCGGCCCTGGGAGTGGTGTGAGACCGCTCGGGCCCATCACAGTGCACAGTTCAGTGCATGGAGTCCAGGTTTTGGGAGTTGCAAGTGGCAGTTCGAGCCTGCAACCCCAGTGGGTGGCCGAGTATCACAGTGCACATTTCAGACCACAGAGCTAGGGCTCTGGGACCCATGAGCAGTGGCTCAAGCCTGCAACCCCAGAGGGCTAATGGATCCCACAGTGCACAGGGCAGCACATGGGCCCAGGCCTTGGGAGCCGCAGCAGGGAGGCTCAGGTCCGTAACTCCAAAAGGCGGCTCGACAAGGAGGTGTGCAAGCGGCGCACGAGAGAATGGAGCCAGGGAGCAGCCAAGGCTGCTTGGGTTAGCCATCCAGTGTGAAGCCAGACAGCCAAAGCGAGAAGGGCCCAGCCTTTGCTAAAAGAGCCCGCGGTGCCAAAGCCAGGGTGGAAGAGGCACTTCAGCAGTGGCACAGAGAAGACCCATCGAGCTGCACCCCGACCACCACCACCTGTGTTAAATAACACTGTGTGAAGGGCAGCAGAGCTCTCAGAGAGCCAGCTGACCCTGGCCAATGGGTTGGGAATCCCTTTCTTCCCTGGTTGAATCACTCTGGTGGTTACTCCAGTTAAAATGTGTGACTTTTCTCTAGCCTGGAGCTGTCTGCACCTACCTCCAGCCAAGGATCCTGTTCTACTGACACCTATACCAACTGGAGGGGAAAAAACTCCTTTCTAGCCCTGTGTGGCTACCAGTAAAACCCAGAAGCATGGGAAAACCAGACCAAAACCTCCATTCTTCTCTGCAACCTGGGGACAGCAACCTGGGTCAGCACCAGAGGTGGATCTGGGGTGGGGGGTGGTGCAGTGGTGCAGTTGCACCCTCTTTGATTTGTGGCCCACCTAAACTTGAAAAGCAACTAACTGATACAATATCTTTTGACTATTTTGTCCTGTTTGTTGTTGGTTTAAAAAAAAGTTATAAATAATTTAGCAAAGCAGTGCAAAGCCCAATAGTTATATTTGTTTTTGCTTTGATCTTAAACTGAATAATATAGTCCTATGCAACTAGCATATTAGTAAAGCTTCTAGTTTAAATGGAAAAAAATAAGCATTGTTATTGCATGGGATGATTCACCACACCATCTAGACCCCCCTTTCAAAATCTTAGGTCTGCCATGGGCAGCACCACTGCTTCCCTGGGCATGTTCCCCTCCTGTCAGCCTGGCTGCATTCTTGGCTCTTAGACAAGTGACTTCATATCTGGCTGCATTAAAATTCTTGTTCTGTCCCAAGTCCCAAAACTGGGTATTGTGGTTCTCTCAGGTAGGGTTGGAAAACTGCCAGGACTGCTCTGTGGCTCAGTTTCCCCCACTGCAAAAAAGAATTACCACAATTTAATTGTGTGCCTTCAGCATTCCTGCTCTGTGATCATCAAGCAATGATCTGTGTGGGTCTGTCCATGCACCCGCACAACAGGAGCCCAGATCCAGTGTTAGTGTGTGCCTTACCCAACTCAGTACAGCCCTGATCAGAGCAGAAGTCCTGGTATAAGGAGAGTCTGTCTCAGCCACCACATTTAAATGGGACAGTTAATGCCAATAACAATTCTCATTTTTCTAGGTGATGAGGATCTCTATATGGCATTAGTGGTTGCTGGGAAAGGAAGGGGCTTAGGGACAGTGATGGGAGGGAGCAGGTGATGGGAGGGAGAGTTGGGGAGGATAGGGGAAGGGATGGGAATGGTTTTGGGTAGATGACAGCGTTGGGTGGGTGGTTTATCCTTCTCCCCTACGACTGTCTCCACCCATGTCACCTGTCCCTTCCCCACTGCAGGTGGATTAAGTAGAACTGAGAAAGCCATGTCTCCCAGGGGACCCCATGCCACCCTGCTGGTGATGTTCCTGGTGCTGACCTTAATGTCTTCCTGGATGACCGTGGATGACAGGGAATCACAATACCAGGTGTTCCAGAGGCAGTACACTGATGAGCCCTCACACCCGCCATTCAATGATGCCTACTGCAGCACAAGAATGAAGTGCCAGTAGATAACCACTCACACATGCAAGTCCTTCAACACCTTCATCCATGCATATTTATCAGTAAGAGCTGTCTGAACATGGACCAGGAACAACAGGCCCAACAATAGAAATTACAGCAATGACAACTTTTATGTCAATGACTGCAAATTTATAAGAAAGGACTGACAGCAAGCCTGTGTGTACCATGCAACCAGCGTCTCCCGGAGGATCTGCATAACCTGTGAGCAAGTCCAGGGAGCTGGACTGGTAGAGACCTGGAAGATCATCAAGTCCAGTTTCCTGACATAGGCAGGAGTTTCATGAGCTCAAACTAGCTCAGCGAGGTGCTTATCCAGCCTCCTCTTGACCACTATGGCAAATACAAAAGAGTGCTTCCCCTGTGTGGTGACAAGGACTGTACACGCCTGCCCAAACCCTGGGATCCCTGTCTGACCCTAAAGGGAGAGGGCAGAGAGCCCAAAAGGATAGGGGGTACTCACTGGAAAAGCAGAGTGAGCCTGAACCGGTGCAACACACAGTACCTCTGTGCCACTTGTTGAGCTTGCTGTCAATCAAGTTTGGCAGTGCCTGGTTGACGACGTCAGCTTCAGGCACTGCTGCGGGGAATTTAAAAGGCACTGGCAGTGCCTAAGAGAGAAAAGCAGGCAGGAACCCAACACCAGGACAACTGAGCCTAGGTGTGGGGGATGTCATGGGACACCAGGCTGTGGGGCACCCGAGCTGCTGGGTCCCCATGAAAGTAGGGACAGGGAAACCCAGGGAGCCACTGCCTGACTCCCTGCCCTGTCTCAGATACCTTGCTACCTCCATAAAAGGGAGGTTTAGAGAGGAGATAGCCAGAGGGGTTTGGCTAAGCCCTTCACAGCCAGCCCCTTTCTTGTGTTCCTTTTTTTTTTACTTTATTTTTGTTTTGTAAGACACATGGAGCCCACAAGTTAGGACTCCTTCTAGTGAAGGCAAAGGTCAGGGCGGGAGGCTTTGAGATTAGGGCAAAGGCAGGTAAAGGAAAGGATGCCTGGTACATCTCACCATGTCCGGAGGCTGCCCACTGGGGAACCAGGCAACAGAATACCAGTCAGTGATGGACAAGTGGGGCCAGAAGGCCAAAACAGCTGCTACAGGCTGTAAAGTGTCAACACCAGTGGTTGGAGAGTGGGCAGGGTGTAGGGGAGGTGGAGCCCCAAGTCAGCCTCAACTGAACCATAAGCACCCCAACAGGGGCACCTCTGTTACTTCACTGAACCCCTCCTTAAATTCTTTGGATACCATCAAGACATGACAGGAAAGTTGGGAAAGGACTCCACTTCAGGTATTCAACAGATCATTTATCAGCTAAGCAGCAGCGTGACACCCTAGTAGCCAGGGGTGGGGAAGGCCTTGACCCCACTGGATCCTTCAGCTTTCACTTGGAGCAAAGTGCCTGGTCACAGAGGCCCCAAATCCACTCCATTCCCTAGTTACATTCAGAGGCACAACAGAGCAGCTGGGCTCCTAGGGCAGTGACAATGAAGTAGGGAAGCAGTGACTTCTGGCTGCCAGTGACCTTGATGTGGTTGCATGACTTTGGCAGCCACTGTTATTCCCCTGCCCAAAGTTAGCACATGGGGCTGTTGCCCATCTCCCCTCCTTAGTCATGCTACTGATTGTACAAGTTCCACCTCATCTGCCCCACCAGCACCTAATATACAGAACAGGCACTCCCAGCCTATCCATCCTCCTCTTTTGGCCCCTAGTGCCCAATATGCAAAACAGCATCTCCCCTCCCATCCCAAATCCAGAGGCAACAGGAATGTGTGCCCAATCCTCCAGCATCCTGAGTTAAACCTTCTTGCTGCTTTTTGCAATAAATAGCTGCAAGTGCAAACTAGCCTGGATTGGGTGTGGGGGGGGGAGGGGTGTGTGTAGAAGGGCAGGGGTCTTGGTCCATAATAATTCATTTTCTCTTCCCAAGAGGTGGAAAGTGGTATGGGGGTTTCCCCTTCCCTGCAGACACAAGGGAAGGCTTAACCTAACACTTCCTGCTGTGTATGAGAGCTCTTGAGTCAACCCTACTCAGCAGGCTCCATTCCACATCTCCACCCAGCTCCATGACCACCTTGCTCCAGACCATGACCAAGGAGACATTAGAGTCCCTCTTACTAGAGAGAGATTTCCTGCTCCAGGCTATTCGCCGGCCCTTATGGCTATGATTCCTGAGTGTGAATTTCTTTCCTGTGCAGTACTGAGGTGGGCTTCCCCTTCACCTGCAGCTAGCAGGGTGAACAAAGGGGACCTGGGTGTCCAGGGGGATCATGGATGCCAAGAAACAGTACCTGCATGTTAGATCTGGGAAACAAATCCATGCATACAGGGAGTGACTTCCTCAAAGCCTCAGAAAGCAGAGTCCCTGCCCTCCCCCCCTTCCACCACTCAGGCCTGAGAAAGAATGCAGGTGTCCTGGATTTCCCCCACCCCACCCCTAGTCTAGCTATTATGTAAATACTCCTCTATTATTTATGTATTTATTTTGCTTATTCGATTTATATATCACCTTCCCCAGAAAAGGCTCAGGGTAGCGCACAATAAAAAACAGCCATTAAAAACAGATGGAATATTAAAATAAATAATAAACAACATAAAAAGCACAGAAGCCCTCTTTGGAGCAAAGGCAAGTTGCCAACGACCAGAATCCAGGGCCTTCTCCTGTCTAAGGCAATAACTATCCTATTGGTCTATAGAATTAGGCTCTCTCTTTCCTTCTAGTCTAGGCAGATGGGGTGGTTTATGACACACAATGGAGTTTGGAGCAGATCTATAGGGGTGGGGTGCAGTAGGAGAAGCTCCCTCCATAGCAGGGGTGTGGGGCAAGTGCTCAAGATGCCATTTTCCATCTAGTGCTAAAGCATCTTTATTTTTCTTCCTATTTGATTTGTGTGTATTGAAGGTGGAAAGGGAATTGCAGAGCAGGGTGCTCAGAGATTTCTGGGACTTCTCCACACCTGATATCAGCCCCAGGCCCCACAACCTTGCGCCTAATACTTGATTAGCAGGGATGACCTTCAGGCAATTCTGCTGTTCCACCTGCCCCATCCCTTTCCAGTGGCAATGGATCAAGTTGGTTGAGGAAAGAAAGGAGTACCAGCTTGCTGCATTCACATCATTGGATTCATAAGAGTCTGCCTGCTTCCTTCCAGCCCCACCTCCCCACACCACATAATCTACTGCTTAGGTTTAAAAGGGTTTACCTCTTCCATCAATCTATACTAAATGCATCAGAGGCTACCCCAGCCAAGAGGGAGTCCAGGCCCAGGGGGAGAGCAAGTCTCCATCTCCATGCTAGTGCACATGTTGAAAAAGATTGTTTTCCCTGTGGCAATGAAAATGGTTATGGGGCTCAGGCACATGACTTCTGAAGAGTGTCCAGACTGGGCAGCAGGGGTGTGGGTGGTGGCCTGAATGTTCTGGTTGGTGCCTTGTGTTGTGCCTTCACAGTGGTGGGGGGAGTAAAGTAGCAGAGAGAGCAGCACACAGCTCACATGGGTGGTAACTTTATTGTTCTGGACAGAAACCAAAACCAATGCCTAAGGAGGCAGACCCTAACCCCGTTTTAAAAAACAGTATCATATGTAGCAGGCTCACCTTTCAGAGCTTGGGTTGAGACCCAGGCTTGAGATCTTACTGTTTTCATTGGTGGAGCCCACCCATGAATCAGGAGGCAGCAGGAGAAATAAAGTCACACCCCTTTCCTGAGGGGAGGGGGAGAAGAGCTCTCCCCGACCTGATTGAAGACTGTAAACGGTCAGGTCCGGGCAATTTCAGGGGCGGTGCCCTGGAGTGTATAAAAGGGGCTGTGCGCCCAGCAGGGGGGAAGATGCAGCGAGGGACTCAAGAAGAACATAGCCAAGAAAAGCTGGGGAGCTCTCCCCCAGCGGGCAATAAGCCCAAGCCTCCTGAAGCTGCCACTGGAGGAGCAGCCTTGGGAGTGGTGTGAGACCACTTGAGCTGTTGACGGCGCACAGGGATGGTGAATGGAGACCCAGCCCTGGGAGTGGTGTGAGACTGCTTGGGCCCATCATGGTGCACAGTTTGGTGCACAGAGCCCAGGCTTCAGAAGCCGCAAGCAGCGGCTTGAGCCTGCAACCCCAGCAGGGCCTTAGGATCTGCAGTGAGGTGGCTCAGGCCCCATCTCCCAGCAAGCAGCCAGGTCCCACAGTGCACAGGGCGGCTCATGGACCCAAGCCTTGGGAGCCAGGGAGCAGCGGAGGCTGCTTGGGTTAACCACCCAGCGTGTGCTAAGGGAGCCCTTAGTACCAAGCCAGGGCACGGGGAAATGGCAGTTCTGCAGCTTGAGGCCCAGCACCCAGGAGCCAGCAGCTGTGAGGAGCTGAGCCCTCGGTGCCCAGAGCAGGGCACGGGGTGGAGAGGAGCCCAGCAGCACAGGAGAGGCCTGGAGAGGCGCTCCAGCAGAGGAGACCCCATCAAGCTGCGCCCTGACCACCGCCACCTGAGCAAGTCATTGGGCCCTTGGATCCCACAGGGGAAAGACGTTTGGGGCGGGCTAACCCAGAGAAGGGGCTGGGTGAGCAGCCCCCTGCCTAGTCAAGGCCCTAAGGGGAGGGGCCCCGGGTGCTTCCTGGACACCCCCAAGGGGCCTTACTGGAAGGAGGACTATCTTTTGGCACGGGTCAGGGTCTATATTAAGGGATAAATGTTATTAAGATTGTTCATGTTGATGTTGTAAATAGTGTTATTTAGGGTTTGACCTTGGTTATTGGTTAGTGTTCACTGTGTAAATATATGTATGTGATATTTAGTTTTATGTTTATGTATATTATAACTGAATAAATTGCATATAGTTAAGAACTTTGGGCTTGGGCTAACTCTACAGGGGAAAGAGGGATCTGCTTGAAATTCTGGCATCCCTCTCACAGCACCCCCTCCTGCCTACCCACCCCATTCAATTGAGAATAGGGCACACCCTTGGGTGTAACCAGGTTACACATATATCATGACCAATGCACAGTACAAAGAGTGACAATACATCCCGATATGGCCAGGACAATCCCAGATTTCATAGGCCATTCCAATGTCCTGGCTGGTTGGTGAAAATGGAAACAAAGAGTCCTGGATTGGCACCACTCCACCCACACTGCTTGACCCACTTCTCCTGAGCAGTGGCTGGGGGTGCGTGACAGGCAGGGCTGGGCACCATTCCTCCTGCCTGGGGTGGGGATCCACTGGGGGGGACAGTATCCCACATTTCCTTCTAAATATAAAGGTCACCCTAACAATACATCACACTTTGGCGCTTGGGGCTTGCTGACAGATGATTGAATGGAAGAAGTGTGGGAGGAGGAAAATGGAGGAGGATGGGCTGGGAGTAGACAGAAGAATAGAGGGTTAAGTGGATCAATGAGTGATGAAGGGGATGGCTGGATGAATAAATGGTCCCATCCCACACTTCAGAGGTTAGTCCAGATATGAGGTCCCATTCACCTGAAATTTCAGTAATGTGGTGCAATCTCAATCTCACAGTCCAGGGGTCTGGCACATCTTCTAGTGGTAATACTCTCCCTGAGGCACTCCCCACAACTGTGCACACCCAGTACAAATGGTGCCTGGAGCTATGCAGCATGTCACTGAGGCCTGCACATGTGGTGCTCAGGCTGCCTGCAGCCTGGAAAAGCCAGACAGCCCAGCCATACACATCTGGACCTGAGCTGTGGCAGCTCAGAATTTGTCTCTCACCTGATGCATGGGTTGTCTCCCCAGTGTCTGTGCAAGGGTTGTTGCAGCAATTGCTGTCTGGTGCCTAGTCAAAATGCCCCTTTGTTCCTCCATGCAAGGAGGTGTTGGGTGAGGCTGGGGGAAACTGCACCTAAAAAGGTCAGATGTTCTTTGTATAAAGTGCTCCGGTGCTGGGCTGTGCTGGCCTGGTATTTCCAGGTTGGGTTTTCAGCTCTAGCTGTGGGTGGGCAGGTAGTGGAAAATGTGAGGCTGTCCGAAGCCCAGAGTGACATATGCAAAGCCACAAGGGAGGAGGGCAGGAGGTGTCACATCTCCCTGAGAACCTCAGAAACCTCAGGTTCATGCTTGTCTCAAGCCCACCCCCATGGGTATGTACTGTACGGGTTGACAACCACTGATCTAGAAGCATCTGGTTTGCTTGTGATAAAGCCCAGGTTTGACTGACATAGGTTATTCATGGCCTGATTGGGAAGTGAGTTACTTGCCTAAAATTTGTGTTGTTTTTCCATGAGGTCCCTGATTGACTGCTGTCCTATTTAACAGTAGCTATCGTGTTTTATCCATGTTGACTTGTACTCCTTTTTTTTTTTGCTTCATTTATTACCTAGTCTGATATACAAAGCTTCTCTATCATTCATATTTTCATTAGAGCTGTATCATCAGCATATGTGAGGACTTTATGCTCTTCATTCACCTGAACTCCATACTTCATATTATTTATGCACCTGATTTCTTTATCCAGTGCCAGACTGAATAGGACTACATCTCCCTGTTTCTATCCAGTTTTAATTGGGGAAATGGCCAATTCCCTCCATGGGTGCTAATTCTGTTTTTTGAATTCATGCATATAAACTTTAAGGGGTTCAATTAGCTGTTGAAAATTCCTAAATGAGCTAATAAGGCCCAGAGACTTTCTCTGTATGTGCTATCATAGGATTTTTGGAAGTCTATGAATAGAATCTGTATGCTAATTATATTTCCATTTTTACTCAAGTATTTGGCAGAGTGAGCAGATTTGGTTTGTCATCAATCTGTTCCTGAAGATCCATACTGGTATTCTCTCTGCATTTTTTTCTGTGTAAGGTAGCATGTGCTGTAGCGAGATAATAAAGAATACTTTATAGGTAATTGTTGAACACTCCAGTTTGCTACCTTTTTTAATATGGAATAGGGCAAACAGAAGATGGCCCCTATTAAAGTTTCTCTGCAACCATCAGGTACAACATAGTAGTTCCAGATAAAGAAAATTAATTTATGAATTTCTTTATAAAGTGCCATCAGTTCCTGGTACCAACTTTTGCTATGGCTGTTTTCACTTTTGCAAAAAATGCTTCTTCTCTTCTTCATTCAGCTAATGAATATATTTCTTGTTCTACTGGCACTGTCAGGGGTAGGCATTTTAATAGTCCTGCAAAATATTGTTTCCATTTCTTTACGATTGCTGTCTTGTCTGCTAGGAGGTTTCTATTTTTGTCTCTGATGACTGATGTAGGTGCTTCATATCCTTATTTATAGTGTTTGACTCCTTCATAGAAATTGCTTTCATTATTGTTGATTCAGTTGTTGACATTTTTTTCCTTAGAACTTCCTTTGTTTCTCAAATAATTTCCTTATATTCTTCCAGTCTTGCGCCCATGTTCTGATTTGAGTTTCACTGGAGATGTTGTCTGGCTGCTTGCACTTTATTTGTAGCTTGCCTGCATTCATTATAGAAACTCCATGTTTCTTCTGATTGTCTTTTGTATCTCTTCTACTTTTTGTGCATTCTCTGTGATTACATTTTTATGCACCTGTATTGTTCATTGGTACTTAGGAATTTCTTGTCATTTTCATTCATTTCCTCATTGATTTCAGAGAGTTCTTCAAGGTCTAAAACCTGTTTTTAATTTGTGATTGATATATGTTCACTCACCTTTGCCTGTTTGACTTGTTCAAAGTCAAATTTATCTGTGTTCTTCAGCACCCTAGTTTTGCTCACTAATATTCTTCCCCCAAAACGAAAATCATCTGTGTCTAGATTCGCACCTCTTTAACTTCTTCTACTCCTTATGCTGTTTCTATGTCATTTTTCTGTATGTGATCGATGTGGTTTGCTGTTTTTCCCTCTTGAAACATCTACATTTGTTTGTTTATGTTTTTATGGAGAAATGTCCTCCTGATGCTTGTATTTTTGTTGAAGCAAAGGTGCTGAGTCTTATTCCATTTCCACTGGAAGTTTGTGAAGACATTTTGCACCAACCATTTGTTTGCATACATAATTTGGATTGCAGTCTTCTAGTACAATCTTGACATTGTGTTTTGGTATGTTCTCAAACATGCTCAAGTAAATCATAGAATACATCTTTCTTGGTATTTTTTGTTTCTTCTGTGGGTGCATGTATACTTAGGAATGTGATGTTGAACAATCAGATTCACAATCTTAGTGTGCAGATTTTTCATTAAAACTTTGGAAACTCACACGGGAAGATTGTGCTCTTAGGCTTATCATAAAACCTGTGCTATAATCATATCTGTTTGTCTTTGTTCCACTATAAATTATGAGGTGATTGTTGATCTCTACATTTTCTGTTCCAAGTCATTGTATCTCTTACAAAGCCATTATGTCCATCTTGTATTTTCCCAGGTTCTCAATTAGGGATGGACCATTCTTGGTCTATAAAAGCTTGGTGGATTCCAGGTTCCACATTGTAACTCCTTTATTCATTTCCAAGGTCTGTTTAAACTTGAGGCCAACCAACTCTGATGCAACAGTGTCAGTTTTATAACAAGCTATTTTTTCCAGTATGGCTGTGTTAGCCCTAGGCCCAACCCCCAACCTGAAGGACCAGGGCGTATCTTTTTGATAGATCCCTCACCTTCAGCATGTCCAGCTTGGGAGACCCTTTCAGTAGCTAAGGTACCGCTAGCATAGCTCTCCAGATGATAAGGATATGCAAGCCACATCACCACAACAAGGTGAAGAGTGCCTTGATGGAGAAGGATCATCCA
The DNA here is from genome assembly GCA_038503035.1 of Crocodylus rhombifer. Classification (NCBI taxonomy): domain Eukaryota; kingdom Metazoa; phylum Chordata; order Crocodylia; family Crocodylidae; genus Crocodylus; species Crocodylus rhombifer. The sequence continues at coordinate 155,498 of JAVSML010023622.1, forward strand.
TAAAGGGCCCTAAAAAGGGAAAAAAGCAGCTCCTGTGTGACACAGTTCAGAAGGGAGGCCCAGTGAGGGTGACATGATTCAAGAGGTAGGGTGAGGCAGTAATCTTCAGTGTGACTCAAGAAGTACATGGTGAGGGAAAGACTGAAGCTGTCCAGGCCAAGGAGAAGGACTTTATAGTAACTTGGGAGTGAGGTAAATAGAGCAGGTGATAGTAGTTGCTGGATGGGTGAAGAGTCAGGGCCAAACCTCTGAGATATTCTACAGAAAGGACTAACAAGGATAAATCTGGTCTGGAGACAGAGGACCCTGCTGATTACAGTGCCCTAGGTGCGTGGTCTGAGTGGCAGACAGGATGGAGGACTTACCTGCAGAGATTGAGAAAAGAGGTAACAGGACAGGCTGGGAGTGGGGTGGGGGTGGTGATGATTAAGAGGTCAGGATTAAAAGATTATTTGTCTTGACTTGTACTAAAGGTCAGACATCCATGAGGGTGTTGGAGGAAAAGCCTGAAGTTTCTCCTTGGCTGGAAAGACATGTGTGGAGCAGAGAGAGAGATTTGGGGTCAGTACATAGAGCTGGTGGTTGAATTTGGACTTGTGGATGAGTTTATTTACAGATACAGTACAGACGGGGAAGGGAAGGGGGGCAGGGACAGCCCAGGGGACCACATAAAGATGGAAGTATGGATGTTGGATGGAAGTAGGAAGCACGATCTTTTTTAATTCTCCTCCAGGGAATCAAAGGACATTTGGAAAGAGGAAATAGATAGAGGATAGGAAAGAGTACAGGGCATCACAAGAGGCCAGGATTGACAGGAGAAAAGCATGGTCAACAGGTCAAAGAAGAGGAGGCTGGAGCTCTGGGTCTGACATGGCTGGAGACAGGGGTGAGAGCTTTCAGGTTGGACTGGAGAGGATCTTGCAAACAGCTGGAGAAGGGACATCCAGGTGGCAACTGCCGACAGGTGGCCCATGTGCTGGGAAGTGAAAGAAGAAGGGAGGTTGGCAGGAACTGGAGAGAGGCTGGGACAGCTGGGGGTATTTAGGATGGAAGAGACTATGGCATGTTTTAACTGTGAAGCAAAAGAGCCAGAGAATGGGCATTAAAATGAGTCAGAGAGGGGCTAAGCAGTATTGCCAACCCACCGTGCCAAAAATCATGAGACAAACTCTTAAAAACCAGAAGATTGGCACGTAAATCATGAGATGCTATTTTTGAACAATGCGTTGGGGGGGGCGGCATTTGTGAAAGTGTTGGGGGCCGGGGGGGGGGGGGCGGCAGGGGTTGGAGCCCACATGCCCTGGCAGGATGTGGAGTGCTGTGGGTCAGGAGTGAGAGGCAGCAAGAGGGCCAGGGGACTGTGACTTAGGAGTAATGAGCAGACAGACAGACACAGAGACAACACCTATCTGGTAAGTGGAGGGAATGGGGCAGGGGAGAGGGAAGAGGCAGGAGAGATCAAGACCCCCATGATGAGGGAGGAAGTGGGGTAGGAGCAAGGGCTGAGGTGAGTGGGGCCCCAGGGCCGGAACAAGTCATCCCGAGCAAGGTTGGCACAAGGTTGTGGGGCCTAGGACTGATATCAGGTGGGGTAAAGACCCAGAAGACTCTGCACACCCTACTCCCCCCTTCCCTCTCCACCCCAGACACAAAAATCGAATAGGAAGAAAAACAAAGCTGCTTTGGCATGGCATGGAAAATGGCATCATGAGCACTTACCCCACAGCCCTGCTGCGGAGGGGACTTCTCCCACTGCACCCCGCCCCTGTAGATCTGCCCCACACACACACCCCAAGACAGTTTGCAATGCACACAGAAGTACACATAAAGTTTGCAACACACAAACACACTCCCAGCCAGTTTGCAACACACACAACACACAACCCATTTGCAACACACACGCACTCCCAGCTTGCCACACATACACACACACAGACACTTTACAATACATACACACACTCCCAGACACTGTGCATCACACACACACAAATACACGCACACACTCCCAGGCAGTTTGCAACACACACACACACTCTCAGACATTTTGAAATGCACACGCGTGCGTGCAGACAGGCACTTTGCAACACACACAACAACCCCCCCCCACACACACACACACTTCCATACACACACTCTCCCAGGCAGTTTGCAACGCACACGACATGCCACACAGTTTGCAACACAGGCATACAATTCCCAGGCAATATGCAACACAGACTAACACATACACATTCCCAGACAGTTTGCAAAACACACACAAAAACACCCCCAGAGTGTTTGTAACAAACACACTCTCCTACAGTTTGCAACACACAAAAACATACATACAGGCAAACACACACACACTCCTATCCAGCTTAAAACACACACACACACTCCCAAAATGTTTACAAAACACACATGCATGCACACACACACACACACACACAAACTGCCAGACAGGATGCAACAAACACACACAAAAACACTACCAGAGAGTTTGCAA
>JAVSML010023622.1:157992-200732 GCA_038503035.1 Crocodylus rhombifer
AGTTTGCAAAACACACACACCAACAAACACACACACTACCACACACAAACATGCCCAGACAGTTTGCAACACACAAACACACACACATTTTCAAACAATTTGCAACACACGTGCACACTCCCAGACAGTTTGCAACACATGGAAACAAACTCCCAGACAGTTTACAGCACACACATACACACACAGAGGCCCAGTTTACAACACACATATGCACACACTCCCACACAGGTTGCAACACATGTACACACACACAAATGTATGCACACACTCCCAGACAGTTGGTAACACACATGGGGACAGGGATGCAGAGGAACATGAGGACACTTCACCGTCAACCCAGGTGACGCACATAGGTAGTACCCAGGTAAGTGACAGGGGCCAGGGTGGAGTTAGGAACAAGGAGGCAGCACGGGCACCTACAGGAGGCCTCAAATGCCTCTACACAAAAGCATGGGGAATAAGCAGGAGGAACTCTCCCTCCTGCTAGCTAGCAAAAACCCAGACCTGGTGGGGCTCACAGAAACCTGGTGCGATTCTACCCACGAGTGGGCAGTGGACATCCAGGGATACAGGCTGTACAGGCGAGGCAGAGCAGGGAAAAGGGGGTGGGGGGTATAGCACTATATGTCAAAGAGCAATACACATCCTCAGTGATCAGGATAGGGTTGGAGGACGGGCAAACTGAGGCGCTTTGGGTCAGAATGCAAGGGGGTCTTGGGGAAAGGGACTGGGTAGTGGGCGTCTACTACAGACCGCCTCACCAGGGGCACGAGCTGGACCTGGAATTCTCAGGTTGGCTCACGGAGGCTGTAAAGGCAAAGGATGTGGTTGTCCTGGGTGACCTAAACTACCCGGACATTTGCTGGGAGGAGCAGTCAGCCAGGTCCAACCACTCATGTAGGCTCCTAGCCCGGATACAGGACCTCCACCTAACCCAGGAGGTGCATAGTCCCACACAGGGGAAATGCTTCCTGCACTTGGTCCTTGCCACAGGCAACGACACGGTGAGGGGTCTGTGGGTACTCAACCACCTTGGCGACAGTGATCATCATCCGCTGGAATTTACTATCCAACGGAGGCTGGTGAGAGCAAGCAGCAAGGCAGAGGTCTTCAACTTCAGGAGGGCTGACTTCTGTAAGCTAAGAAGGTTAGTAGGAAAGGCATTGGGGTCTTGGAGCTTCAATGAGACAGGAGTCCAAGATGGGTGGTTGTTCCTCAAGGAGACAATCCTCCAAGCTCAAAGGGAGTCAGTCCCAATGTGCACCAAGGGGGGCAGGAGTGCAAAGAAGCCTCCATGGCTCAGCAAAGGCATCCAGGGATGCCTGAGGGCAAAAAAGGAGGTGTACAAACAGTGGAAGCAAGGGGCTATCAACAAGGATTACACCTCCATTGCTTGGGATTGCAGGGAGGCTGTTAGGAAGGCCAAGGCAGAGATGGAGCTAGGGCTGGCAACCAGAATTAAGAATAATAAAAAGTCCTTCCTTATGATGACAGGCTGAGAGCTATGGGACTCTTTAGCCTGGAAAAGCACAGGCTCAGGTGCAATCTGATGGCCACTTATAAGTTTATTGGGGTGTTCACCAGGATCTGGGGGAACAATCGTTCACCAGAGTGCCCCAAAGGATGACAAGGTCGAACGGTTATAGACTCCTGCAAGACCATTTCAGGCTGGACATAAGGAAGAATTTTCTCACTGTCCAAGCCCCCAAGGTCTGGAACAGCCTGCCACTGGAGGTGGTTCAAGCACCTATATTGAACACCTTCAAGAGCAAATTGAATGCTTATCTTGCTGGGATCCTATGACCCCAGCTGACTTCCTGCCACTCGGGCAAGTGGCTGGACTCGATGATCTTCCAAGGTCCCTTCTAGCCCTAATGTCTATGAAATCTATGAAATACATAGGAAGTAAGAAAGCAGCACCAGATAACATGGGGCCCCTACAAGATAGGCTTGCAATCCTAGTGATTGCGGTAAATGAAAAAGCTGACCTCTTTAATGAATTCTTTGCCTCCATATTCCTGAACAGGGACTGGGACATCTCCCACACTAGAAATGCAGACGGACCCAGGGGGGGCACTGCCATGCCTATGGTCAAAGACAACCTCATTAGGGAACTTTTGGAGGGGCTGGACATATTTAAATCAGTAGGTCCAGATGCTCTTCACCTGAGGGTGCTGAGGGAATTGGAGGTGGTCATAGCAGGGCCCCTGGCACAGGTCTATGAGCACTCGTGGGGCACTGGCCAGGTACCAGAGGATTGGAAAAGGTCCAATGTGGTCCCCATTTACAAGAAGGAGGAAAAGGAGGACCCCGGAAATTATAGGCCAGTCAGTCTTACCTTGGTCCTTGGGAAGACCTTTGAGAAAATTATGAAGGAGCACATCTGCAAGGGCCCAGCAGGGGAGGTAATGCTCAGGGACAACCAACATGGGTTTACTGAGGGCAGGTCCTGCCTGATTAACCTGGTTTCTTTTTATGATCAGGTCACAAAGTCCCTGGATGAGAATGTTAGGGTGGTTGTCATTTTCCTGGACTTTAAGAAGGCCTTTGACATGGTTTCCCACCACATTCTCTTAAAAAAACTAAGTGACTGCAGCATTGATGCCTACACGGTCAGATGGGTAGCAAATTGGCTAGATGGTTGCACCCAGAGAGTGGTGGTGGACGGGTTGTTTTCGACCTGGAGGGATGTGGGCAGTGGAGTCCCCCAGAGCTCGGTCCTGGGACCTGTACTGGTCAACATCTTTATCAGCAATCTGGAGGTGGGTGTGGACAGCACGCTGACCAAATTTGCTGACAACACCAAGATGTGAGGTGAGGTGGGCACGCTGGAGGGGAGGGACAGCATCCAGCTAGATCTAGGCAGTTTACAGAGGTGGGCGGATGAGAATAGGATGGAGTTCAACGCAGACAAGTGCAAGGTGCTGCATCTAGAGAGAAGGAACCAGAAACACACCTATAGGCTGGGGAACTCCCTTCTTGTCAACATGGTGGCAGAAAGGGATCTTGGAGTCATTGTTGACTCCAGGGTGAACATGAGCCACCAATGCAAGGAAGCAGTCAGTAAGGCTAACTGCAACTTGTCATGCATCTACAGGTGCATCACGACCAGGTCCAGGGAGGTGATCCTCCCCCTCTATGCAGCATTGGTCAGACCTCAGTTGGAGTACTGCGTCCAGTTCTGGGCACCGCACTTCAAGAGGGATGTGGCTAGCATTGAGAGGATCCAGAGGAGGGCCACTCTCATTGTCAAGGGGCAGTGGGGCAGGCCCTATGAAGAGAGGCTAAACCTATTCAGCCTCCACAAGAGAAGTCTGAGGGGGGATCTGGTGGCCATTTACATACTCACCAGGGGGGACCAGTGGAAATTGCGGGAGGCTCTGTTCCCCTGGGCACCACCTGGGGTCACTAGGAATAATAGCCTCACATTGTTAGAGAGAAGGTTCAGGCTGGACCTCAGGAGACATTACTTTACAGTTAGGACTGCCAGGCTCTGGAATGGGCTCCCAGGTGAGGTGGTGCTCTCTCTTACCTTGGGGGTCTTCAAGAGGAGGCTGGACGGATATCTGGCTGGAGTGATATGACCACGGCATCCATTCCTGCCCAGGGCGGGGGGTCAGACCTGATGATCTGTTTAACGTCCCTTCGACCCTAAGCACTATGAAACTATGAAACATGGGCACACACTTCCAGAAAGTTTGCAGCACAGAGACTCACACTTGCATACCTCCAGACAGTTTGCAACAGACACACTCGTGCACACACACACTTCCAGGCAGTTTCTCAGGGGGTTTGCAACATGCACGCACATGCACACTCCCAGGAAGTTTACAATACACAGACACAAAAGCAATTTACAACACACACATACATACACAGACTCCCAGACAGTTTGCACCACATACAGAAACATACACATGCACTCCCAGACACTTTGCATCATACACACACACACTCTGACAGTTGGCAACACACACACACGCTTCCACACGCACACTTCCATACACTTTGCATCACATACAAACAAATGCACACACACACTCCCAGACAGTTTGCAACGCACATACATACATGCACAGAGGCATACACACACACGTGCACACAATCACACACAGTCCCAGACAGTTTGCACTTGTAGCTGTTTATTTGATACAGGGGGGCTAGAATGGTGCAGGCACTATGGTGCATGGTTTATAGCCCAGAGGTTGTGAGCTTGAAGCCATAGGAAAAGCAGCATTTCTGTGAATTCTCCTCAATATCTTGTCACAAGCAAAGAAATTGCAGAAAGCAGCAAGAAAATTCAACTCAGCCCCTGCACTGCATAATGAGCAATACAAAAGCACCAATGAAGTAGCATTTGGACTGAGATGGGGCAGTGGTGCTCAGAACGGGCACTTCAACAGTGAGAAATAATGCACTGGGAAATTATTCCTACAGTCAATACAAATCTTCTGTTTCTTATTCTGTGCAATGTAGTGACAGCCATTTTGTGCACAACTTTGATTTTTTCTGCACACAGTGACATTAAATAAATCGAGGCTAAGATGTTTTCTGTATCTGCAGATGCGATTTATATTTAATATAGGAGAATGGATAAAGGTGTTGGTGATCTTACACTTATTAGTGGTCATATTCCTTTTCTTCATCATTCTATTGCAGTAGCACTTATTGAATGGAGGCTTTGAGTGAATGTCCACGTGCTGTCTCTGGAACTTTTCATACGAACTTTCCCAGTCTACGGCCAGCCAGAACAACGACGGGGTCAGCAGGAAGAACAGCAGCATCAGGGTGGCATGGAGTCTTCTTAGAGACATGGCTCTCCAAGATCCACTCAATCCACCTTCAGGGGCAGTGGAGATGAATGGAGACAGTTGCCAGAGTTGGAGACTAACCACAACCCCCTCATGCTGTGGCACTGACCCAAAGACCCTCCTCCTGTTACCTCTCCCCACCCCCATCAGTGGATCTAGGATTTTCCCAAGTGGGGTTTGGAGCAGCACAGAGTGAAGTGGGGAAGTGTCACTGCCAAGACACAAGTGAAACCCTCCCGGGCTGTGCAGCCACTGCAGCCTCGTATGGTCAGTAAGAATCCAAAGTCCTTAGTTCATCAATAGCTGCAGAGCTGAGCTACTGGGCAGGGGATTCAATGGGGATGGGGTGCAACCACACAACTACACAACCCCTGGTTCTTCCCCTGCCCACCCCATACTGCCCCAAATCTGTCTCCCACTACCCCACCCCACCTTCCATCAATATCCCAAAGCCCCTTCTCCCCAAATCTACTGGCACCATATAAAGATCCCCCTCACCTAGAAACAGGAGAATTGTTATGGCATTGACAGTCACACCTCAATGGCCTGGCTGAGATGGGGCCTAATTACACCAGGCAATGGACCAACTCTGTCTGAAACAAGACCCTGTCTGTGCCAGGTGCTGCACATGCCCTGCTGGCTCAGGGCCCTATTGTACTGGTCACTGCACAGACCCCTATTGCTCAAAGATCTCATACTGCACAGGCATGAGACACATAAAGAAATTAGGCCTTGTTTGCACATAGGGAAACTGAGGCACAGAGCAGTTACAGCTGCATTTCTCAGCAGGGCCTGAGAACACCAAAATTCCCTGTTTTGGGATTTAGTCTCCAAACTCCCATCCCAGAAGAAGGGGAAAGGGAGCCAGCCCTGACAACCCCACCAAGCACCCAAACCACAGCACCGGCCTGCCATGAAGTCTGACTTGGAGAGTCTCTGTCTTTCTTAATGACAGACACTCCTGCTGTGCCTCCCTCAGGGTGGGTAGGGCTGCATCCTGGTCTCAGCTCCCTCTCTGCATTTCCCCTGAGGCTGGGTCAGTACAGCAGTGTCCCCATGCTTACCCAAGTTCTGGTGCTGGGGATCCTGTCACAGCCAGGTCTAGCTGCCTGCGAGGCTGAGGCTGAGTCTTAGTCCCCTTTGCTGCTTATTATATGTATACCAGGAAGGGGTAAAACAGTTTGTATCTAACCAGCAGCTCCTCCCACTCAGGGGAACAGGATGAAGTGAGAGTCTGCAAAGAGATACAGCAGTTGGAGGACCAGGGAGCCCCAATACTGGGAGCTACAACGACCTTGACCAGACTTCCCCAGTGGCATCACCTGAGTAACCCTCGATACAGCCCTGCCCATTTGCCCCTAAACTAGAGCTGGAACTCAGGAGTCCTGAATCCCAGCACCCTGAACCAACCAGACCCAAATCCTGTCCTGGAGCTGGTTCCTACTTTCAACTCCAGGCTCTAGTGTCTTCAGGATCCTCTATGTGCCATCTGTACACTGAGCTCCCCAGCTTCATACCAGAGGGGGATCACAGTTTCATAGTTTCTAGGGTCGGAAGGGACCTGAGTAGATCATCTAGTCCGACCCGCTGCCATGGCAGGAAAGAGTACTGGGGTCAAACGACCCCAGCAAGGTGTTCATCTAACCTCCTCTTAAAGACCCCCAGGGTAGGGGCCAGCACCACTTCTCTTGGAAGTTGGTTCCAGATCCTAGCCGCCCTGACCGTGAAGTAGTGCCTCCTGATATCTAGCCTAAATCTACCCTCTGCCAACTTGTGACCATTATTCCTGGTTACTCCTGGCAGTGATCAGGGGAACAGGGACTTCCCCAGTGCCTGCTGGTCCCCTCTGACTAGTTTGTAGCAGGCCACTAGATCTCCCCTCAGCCTTCTCTTGTGGAGGCTGAACAGGTTCAGGTCCCATAGCCTCTCCTCGTAGGGCCTGCCCTGCTGTCCCCCGATCATGCGAGTGGCCCTCCTCTGGACCCTCTCCATGTTGTCCACATCCCTCTTGAAGCGCGGTGCCCAGAACTGGATGCAGTACTCCAGCTGCGGCCTGACCAGTGCCACATAGAGGGGGAGGATCACTTCCCTGGACCTGCTTGAGATGCATCTGTGGATGCATGACAAGGTACGGTCGGCCTTCCTGACTGCATCCCCACACAGCCACTGTTCATCTTGGAGTCAATGATGACTCCAAGATCCTTTTCCGCCTCTGTGCTGACAAGAGGGGAATTCCCCAACCTGTAGGTATGGTGCCGGTTGTTCCTCCCCAGGTGCATCACTTTGCACTTGTCAGTGTTGAATCCCATCCTATTCTCATCCGCCCACCCCTGTAACCTGTCTAGGTCTGAATGTAGCCTGTTGCTTCCTTCTAGTGTGCCCACGCCCCCCCCACATCTTAGTGTCATCAGCAAATTTGAACAGGGTGCTTTTTACCTCCTCATCCAAGTCACTGATGAAGATGTTGAACAGTGCGGGCCCAAGGACTGAGCCCTGGGGGACCCCACTGCCCACATCCCTCCAGGCTGAAAATGACCCATCCACCACCACTCTCTGGGTGCGACCCTTCATCCAGTTGGCGACTCAACTGACTGTGTGGGTGTCGACACCACAGTCCCCCAGTTTCTTAATGAGAACAGGGTGAGAGACAGTGTCAAAGGCCTTCCAAAAGTCCAGGAAGACTATGTCCACTGCTACCCCTGCATCTAATGATTTGGTGATCTGATCATAAAAGGCCACCAGGTTGGTCTGACAGGACCTGCCACTGATGAACCCGTGTTGTTTGCCCCTAAGCATGAAATCCCCTGCTGGCCCCTCATGGATGTGTGCCAGCATAATTTTCTCGAACAGCTTGCCTAGGATCGAAGTAAGACTAACTGGCCTATAGTTTCCCAGGTCCTCCTTCTTCCCCTTTTTGAAGATGGGAACCACGTTGGCCCTCTTCCAGTCCTCTGGCACCACATCAGAGCACCACGAGTGCTCATAAAGCCACACCAGGGGTGCTGCAATGACCTCCGCCAATTCCTTGAGTACTCTAGGGTGGAGATTGTCTGGACCGGCGGACATGAATCCATCCAGTCCCTCCAGAAGCTCCCTAACTAGTTCCTCGCTAACCCTTGGCCCAGGTGCACCTCCCCTGCGGCCTGAGGGGGGCCCAGTGGGGGGGGGGGGGGGTGACTGTTCCAGTCCCTGCTTAGGAAGATGGAGGCAAAGAAATCGTTAAATATGTCGGCTTTGTTGTCTGGTGTGACAACCAAATTTCCTAACGTGTCCTTCAGGGGCCCCACATTACCCGGAACCTTCTTTTTACCCCCTACATATTTAAAAAAGGACTTCTTCTTGTCCTTAATCTGGGAAGCTAGTCCCAGTTCCATCTCCACCTTGGCCTTCCTGACTGCCCCCCTGCATCCCCGAGCAACTGCAGTATTGTCATCCCTGGTGATGTCCCCTCCTTTCCATTGGGTGTACGCCTCCCTTTTAGCTAGGAGACATTCCCGGATGCTTTTGGTGAGCCATGGGGGCTTGTGTGCCCTCCTGCTCCCTATGATCCTTGTTGGGATTACCTCCCTTTAGGCTTGGAGGATCATCTCCTTGAGGAGCAACCATTGTCCTTGGTCACCTGGCTCCCCTCCCCTCCGGGACCTCAGTGCTTCCCTGACTATTCTCCTTAGCTCGTTGAAGTTTGCCCTCCTGAAATCTAGGGCTGCTGCCTTGCTGCAGGCCTTTGCCACCTTGCGCTGGATGGTGAATTCCAGCAGGCGATGATCGCTGTTGCCCCGGTGGTCGAGCACCCACATCCCCCTCACCAGCTTATCTCCCGTGGCCAGCACCAGGTCCAACAAGGCGTCTCCCCTGGTGGGGCTGTGCACCTCCGGGTTAGATGGAGGTCCTGCACTCTGGCTAAGAACCTACATGAGCGGTCAGACCTGGCTGACTGCTCTTCCCAGCAGATGTCCGGGAAGTTCAGGTCCCCCATGATGACCACGTCCTTTGACCTAACTACCTCCGTGAGCTGACCTAAGAATTCCTGATCTAGCTCTTCCCCTTGGTTGGGAGGTCTGTAGTAGACCCCCACTGTTAAGTCTCTTTCCCCTTGACTGCCTTGTAATCTAACCCAAAGCACTTCAGAGCGCCCTTCCTCTGATTCTTTATTAATTGATGAGGATGTGTATTCCTCCTTAATGTAGAGTGCCACGCCCCCACCTTTCCTTCCTATCCTGTCCCTCTTGTACAGTCTATAGCCCTTGACATTCACCACCCAGTCATGTGTTGAGTCCCACCACGTTTCAGTGATCCCCACTATGTCCGGGCTGGTGTCAGCCAGCAGGAGGGTGAGTTCCTCCTGCTTGTTTCCCATACTACAAGTGTTTGTGTAGAGGCATTTGAGGCCTCCTGTGGATGTATGTACTGGCCCCCTAATCACAGCATTGTCCTGGCTGCCGCCTGCACCTTAGGGCTTTGATCCCTCCAGGACCCACTGCACACCACTCCTGGGAGGGTAGGGAGCTGAGGATCAGGAGTGAAGGGCACTGGCAGTATATGGTGTGAGTTGTGCTAAACTGTTATATGTGGCCATTGCACCCAGCTCTGGGGTGTATCTCAGCCCTCCCCATACACTGTTATATGCAGCTGTTACACCCCAGAGCTGGGTGCATATCTGCCAGTCCCATGCAGTGTTGTATGTGGCTATTACACCTCAGAACTAGTCTATCCCATGCCATGCCGCACTGGGGGACTCTTGGACACCTCTGACCATATGGGCTGGACCAGGGAGAATTTCCAGCTGTAATCCCAGCCCAAAAAAACTGCCCAGCTCCAGGAAAACCAGAAAAAACACAGAGACATGGTGTGGGGCTTTTGGTTGTAGCCATGTTAGTCTAAGAACATAGGCAGGCAAGGTTCTTTGGATAGATGTGATATCTTTTATTAGACCAACTGAGTAGTTGGAAAAAAGTTCTTGGCAAGCTTTTGGGCACAAGCACCCTTCTTCAGGCCTAGGGAGTCTCTGCTGCTCTGCAAGTCCAAGAAATGAAAGAAGCTAAAAAGTCTGGCAGGATGTCAGTGAAAATGTAAACAGGGCTGGCAGAGAGTCACTCAGATGTAAATAGGGTCAGCCAGAGTCACTCAACTGGTTTTACAGGTTCTGTTGAGGAATCTTAAGGTAATGGTCTAAGGGGAGATGGGAACTGGTCCTCTCCAGTCCTACAGGAGGCACCCAGCTCTGGGGTGTAACAGCTCCATATAACAGATTCTTTCCTGCCATGGCAGCTGGTCAGACTAGATGATCTGCTCAGGTCCTTTCCAACCCTAGAAACTATGAAACTATGAAACAGTGTATGGGGAGAGCTGAGATGTACCCCAGGGCTGGGTACAATGACCACATACAACAGTTTAGCATAACCCACACCATACACTTTTATACGTGGCCATTACAACCCAGAGCTGGGTGCACTGCAGGACCCAAGCCTCTCTAAGAGTGCGTGACTCTGCTCTCCCTGCAATGGCCTGAGAGTTGTGGCATAAGCACATGAGGGGCTTATGGTTGGTGCAGGTGGCACCCTCTGCCTGTGTCCCTCACTCCAAACCTGAAGCCTCTTGCCCCACCAACCCTGCCAGGGCCTCTCATTCCTAGCTAGTCTACAGCCCCAGAGCCCAGCTGGTGCCCCTCACTCCTGACCCGCAGACCCCTGCACTCCCAGAAAGAGGAAGCAGTATGACCATCAGGCAGAGCAATGGCAAGCAGAGGGTGGGACAGGGACATGCTGCTGAGGACAAAAATAGGCTTAGAAGGAACAGAAGTACCAGAGAAGAGAGGCAAGCTTGGGGGGGTAGAGGACAGGATGGGGAACAAGTATTGGAGGGATCTGGATGTAGGCTGAGGGGATATGACTGCAGGCAATGATGATCTGCCAATGCAGCAGTTAAAAGATTGACATGCGAATAGACTAAGTGTTAAGAAAATTCCTGTCATTGAGTCTGGGCTTTTTCTTTCTTCACCTCAACCCACACCATGCCCCCGCTGTGCGGAGGTGTTAGCTCATGCTGGCCACTGTGTGGTGATGGGGCAGGAGGGAGAGGGAGATGGAGTAGGCTGATCATGGCCTCCCAACCCCACTTTGGGGGAAGCTGTCTTGGGCACGGGGACCCCTGGTAGCCAAGGAATCTTAATCAGCCTCAATAAGAACCCCAGGCCACCCCCACGCTGGTTCTTAGCTTTGGAAAAAGTCCGGCTTTTTGACATGAGGATGCAAACAACAGACAGGAGACACCAGATTCTTTCTGTTTTACATAAAAATTCCTGTAGTAATGTTTCCATTCAGGCTTTAGTCTGGGTAGCCAGATGCCAACACAAAGAGAGATGGTGGGGGGAAGGCAGCCAGACCCTTTGCGTACCCTTGTGTAGCCCTAAGTCAGGGGTGGGCAAAATGCTGCCTGCACACAAGATGTGGCCCACCAGGCCATTCTATCTGGCCTGCAGGGCCCCTAAAAGATTTAGAAAATTAATATTTATCTGCCCCTGGCTGCCTATCATGCAGCCCTCGATGGCTTGCCAAAACTCAGTAAGTGGCCCTCTGCCCAAAATAATTGCCCACCCCTGCCTTAAGTGTACCCTACACCCAGTGTCTGGTGCAACAAGCGCACAGAAAAAGCAAGGGGCAGAACTGCTTTGGGACCAGGCTTGGGTAGGGGGGCAGCCCCTTTGGGAGGCCTGCGGTACAGACCTCCAGTGCCAATACAGACTTATGGGGGGAGACAGGCAGGCTCACTCTTGTGGACCTTTGCATGAAACGATTTCCCACCCCAACCAACAGCACCTCGTGCAACGAGCAACAAGGGCCCAGAAAAATGTGGGAGGCATTTGCAGGGGAGGCGGACAGCACTGTCTATTGAACTAAAAAAAAAACCCCAAAACGCATCTCTCTCAAGCAAAACCGCCAACAATTCCCCCCCCAAAAAGCAACCTGGCACAACCCAAGAAAATAAACCAACCAAAATATCAAATCTTGTCCTAAAATGCCACCTGCCAGTGAAGTAGTACTGAAAGGACAGAGGATAAAATAGTTCTGACATGCCCTCTAGTGCTTTTTACTAGTCATAGCACAATAAGCCCTTACGTTGTAGTTCACATCCACGTTACTCATCTAGCCGTTTTAAACTATGACAGAAAATTTAAAGCAGGAACATTTTTAGCGACTAGATGTCAAGTACGTGAACAAGTGCATTTTTTGAAACATCCTGCCCAAGCTACACAGGGAGATGGTGACAGAGCTCAGGGAAGGACCCTGGGCATTTTGGCTCTTTATTTCTTTACTTCTTATAACTAGATTAACTAACCACACACACCGTACTGATCAGCATTTCCTATCCTGCTCCTGTCATCAGAGGGGTTTGGCTTGTTTGTTTGTTCAAGTCCCTCTGTGTCATCCTCTCTCTCAGAAGAGCCCTAGTGGCATCACTTCTCCTGCCCCTCAGGCTCCCTTCCCAGCTGCCCCAGGGTTTGCTCTCCTAGGATAAGCCAGCTGAGTCCTGGGGAGACAGTTGCGTCCTCATAAAGCCATCAGATCGTGGGCAGGAGCCAGGATCTGCAAACAGTCCTGACAGCAGCAGATGCCACTAGGGCAGGATGCTTCTCTGTGGGTTTCCTGGGCCTGTTCTAAGAGAGAAGCAATAATCTTCCTTGTGTCTCATTTTGAGATAAACATGTCCAAGCAGGGGCCTCATCTTCCCCTGTTCCTGGGCAGGGCCTTGCTCTTGCAACGGGCCCCCAAATCTTAGGCAGAGTTTTTACCATGTCTGGTACAAGGAGACCCCTGACCTTGGTCATGGGAGGGGAACCCCCTGCCAGTGGCCGTGAGGGCCTGAACTGTGTTACTTGATCCTTTGGGGTTTCTACCAGGGCAAATAATTGCAGGAGGTCGGTGGGACCAGAGGGTGGGGACAGGAGCGGGGCTGGGGTTGAGGCCAGCCACTGCATGCCATATGTGGCCATTCTACACAGACCCTACAGATTCCCCCATAGGGACAGGGGTGGTGATGAGAGCAGCTCACTGTAACTGACAGCTGGAGGAAGAAAACCAAAATAATCCAAAATTTAGAGTTATCTGACCAAAGCTCAGTTTCCCAAATGTGGTAGAAACTATCTCTGATGCCAGCTCTGCCTGAACTGGCAGCTTTGGAAAGGAGGGCCTGGGACCCCATTATCAAAGAGACCATCATTCCTGCCAGCCCCGGTGCTTAAACACCATAAGGCAGACACTCAAATTTATGCAATATTACAAATAATGGGGGTTTTGACCTGAAAAACTCACATTGACAAGCCTTTCTCTGCAATCCCAAAGCATCACTGCTCTCTCAAGGCATCCTCTCCAGATGAGGTAGAGGTGGTCCTTGCCACTGAAACATATTCCCATGTTTCATATTCCCATGTTTCAGTGCAGCAGCATTCATTCTTGGGCCCCTCACAGTCATGAAAGACTTCTCCCCAAAAATGAGTGCGGAAAAGAAAACTCACCCTCACTTTCCAAGGGGAAGCCTGAAGTGCACAGCCATAGAATGACTTGCTTCTCCAGGTGCAGGGACATTGTAAAATGGCTGGGACTTGAGCCCCCAGGTCCTGAACCCCAAAACAACACCCTCACTGCAAGGCTATCTTGCACCTGTTGGCTGCCATCGGGGAAGCTCAGCTTAGGAAGGAGAGCAAGTCCTGGTTCAGGTATGCAATGTCTCAGGCCAGCCCTGCACTGGAGCTCTTTCTATAAAGAGCCTCCAGCATTTCTGGCTGGCATCTCCCCAGCCTCACTCAACACCTCCTCACGTGGAAGAACAAAGGGGCACTTTAACTAGACACAAGACAGCAACTGCTGCACTAACACTTAGACAGTTGTTTTATTTGCAAAACCATGGGTGTCAGATTGAAAAAAATTCTGATTTCAGAAAAAGCACAGGAGCCCTTCTTGCCCTGCCAAAACTAGCCAGTGCAACTCTTGGGGGAAGTAAAACAGTGCCTTTTTGGAACAACCATGACCCAACAGAGTGCAGCCTTTGTTCCTCTCAACCAGCTGAAGTACCCCTTCACTGGCCTACAGAGTCAGGTTCCCTTTGGCTTGTCCTTCTTCTGGCCCCCAGACTCTGGTGTGCCTTTCTACCCAGCAGGCCAGTTTGAGGAGGAGAAATGGAGGATGCAGCCTCAGTTTGTCTAACCCATAGCCTGGTGTTTCTGGAGTTTTTCCTGGTATGTTTATTCAAACCCTTTCAGGTTTAGAAACCAGCTCTCCCACTTCCTGGGAAAGCAGACAGTCCCTTAGGGGACTGCACAAAAGGTGAGTGCTCCTCTTCATCTATTAAATTCCATGCATGACCTCAACTTGCAATGGCTGCTTGATGTGGCTTTTATCCAGCTATGGATTTGGGGCCCAAGGCAGATTTAGTCAGCTTTAGTCAGCTTCCAGTGAAACTGGATCACTTCGGCATGTAGATGGTCTGAGACACCTAAGAGCCATTTTATCTTGCCTCTAAATATATGCAGTAGCCTCAGTCTATTCACTGACAGTTCTTTCAGGCCAAAAGGGAGTCACACTGTAAAATCGTAAGATGGCTTGATTTTTTGTGCAAAGAACCGTGGCCATGAACAGCGTGTGCCCCTGGCAGCTGGTGGGGCACGGCTGCACTGGCAGTGGTGGGAGCGTGGCAGCAGGAGCCTGGTGGCAGTAAGCTGGGAGCTCCTGCAGATGCCGCTGGCACTGTTAGCAGCGGAGGGGGAGTTGGCGAGCGCCAACCAGGGGTCTGCTAACACCTGCAGATGCCACCGGCAGCAACCATGGACTGCCCACAGATGCCGCCGGCGGTATTGGCAGCAGCGGTGGCAAGCAGCGACCACCCACAGGTGCCTTTTTGCAGGGGGTGCACCGCCACGCTCAGGGAGTGGACGTGCACCCACATGCACCCCCTACACGTCGCCCCTGACTGTGGCCCAGGAACACGCTCACTGACTGAGCTGCCTAAAATCCCTGTTTGTGTCACTTTCATGTCCTAGAAGTACAATAAGCTTGGGGCCAATGTCTTTAATTACATCCCAGGGTCCATTTTCTCCACCTGTCATTCATTGCTAATTAAATCATTGTTGTTTCCCTTCAGTCCCTGTGCACCTGTCACAAACGCTTCCAAAGTTCAAGTTTAAAGCCTCAGTCTTTTCCTTTGAGTCTCTCATAAGCCTGGACTCAGTCAGTGAATGACCCAAGCAGAAGCCCTGGGATAAGCACTTTGCTCATGGGTATCTTGTTACTTTCCTCCATAAGGGGAAAACTGGCCTGTGCAGCAGACAGACCTCTTATGGCCTATGATCGGAAAGCATAGAATCATTTAACACAGGAACAAAGACTACTGCTTTCTTTTTCACACTCCGCTCCCCAGCCAAGATGCCATTGCTAGCACGCAACATCTCAGACAATCCAAGCAAACTGAAAATCAAAGCCTGCCAGTTCTAACACTGCCCCGCACACACAATTCTCACCATGAGGTGAGGTGAGAGAAGGAATCGCAGACAAAAGATATTGTACACTACAGAAACTGCTCACATACCACCATAATGAAGGTTGTGTGAAAACCTACATGGAGCAGAACAGAGCAAAGTAAAGACTCTTCTGCTTTCCTGCTGCAATGACTGCTTTCTCTGTCCCTCATGTGCAACATGCTCACAAGTACATGCATTCCTGGCACTCTGCATGATTGTGAAAAAGTGCATCATCTCCTTGAGTGCATTCCCAAGTATTTTATCCAATGATGCTTTCTGCAGGCAGGCATGTGCAAACCAGTTTGATTCCCACTGAGTAGCTAGTCTGAATCATAGAAGTATAGGAAGGGACGTTAAGGGTCATTTTGTCCACCTCCCTTCTCACCTGTGGGAATACTACTTCTGAATCATCCCTAGCCAATACTTACCCAAGCTCTTCTTGAAAACTTCCAAGAAAGGAGATCCCACAACTTCCTGGGCAGTCTATCCCACTACCAGAGATGTGGAGAGGAAAATTTTCCAGTGCTTTATTTTTCTGTGGGAAATTTTCCATTTCTAAAAATTCATTGTTTCATAAAATTCATATAAGTTACCATCACATTATCACTTATCACATTCTCTCTTAGATAGAGAGTTTGACAGAGTTCAAACAATGGTTATTCAAAGGACTGGTCAAGCAGAATCACTGACTCTGATGTCAGATGGATGGACTGATATACAAGGAAATCCTTTATTGAACATTACGTTAGCAACACCAGAACCAATACTCCTGAAAGCAATTGCTACCAAATCTTCTCGTCATACAAGTGAATACATAGCCAAATTACTGAGTGAAGAGACTGAAAGTTCAGGTCCCTCCCAGGTACAAGCCCTTGTAACTGATAATGCAAGTAACATGAAAGCTGGATGGGAAATATTAAAGGCAAAGTATCCTTATTTAATATCACTTGGCTGTCTTGCTCATCAATTGAATTTCTGGCAAAGGGCATAATAAGGGTGAAGACAATGAAAACAATATTGGCAAACTGCAAAGTGATTGTGAAGGTATTTAACAATCATCGTGTTGCTAATCAGACTTCGAAGATATTACAAAAAGAGAAGCAGAGGAAGGAAAGTGCACTTTTATTGCCAGGAGAAACTAGATGGGACTCGGCTACAAAATGTTTACATAGTTTGCTGTGCACAAAAAACTGTTTGCAGTGTGCTTCAATAGATGACACAGAATCCCAAACTATTCCCGCGAACATTCGAAAGCAGATTCTCAACAATGATGTGTTCTGGGTTCGAGTTCCAGGAGCATTCAATTTGCTACTACCAGTTTCAGTGGCTTCAAATATTCCAGAGATATTCAGATGACTGAATGAAAATCTAATTGAGCTTTTGCCTTCTTCACCTCTATCCAAAGGAGAAGAAGAAGAAGTAAAATAAATGTTTACTAAGAGATCTGAGTTTTGCTCTCATCCAGTTCATCTGGCAGCAAACCTTTTGGATCCTCAACACAGAGGAGAACATTTATCAGAATATGAATTATCTACAGCTGTCAATGCAATTATGGAAGTAGCTAAGAATTTCCCCAACATCAACAAAATAGCTGTGATGACAGTCATTGCCGAGTACCGCACAAAAGAAAACTTTGGAGGAAAGATATCATTTGGCCAGCAGCAGCAAATATGTCTCCTTTCACATGGTGGAAGGGATACTGTAACACCTGCCTGTTGACCAAGATTGCTGTAAGGATCCTACACATTCCACCACCAGCACTTCTTGTGAACAGAACCGGAAGGTTTTCAGCTCAATCAAGACAAAAAGGAGGAATAAACTAACAAATGAACACACTGCTAAGCTTGTTTCTATTTCTCAAAATCTCTTCCTTCTGGAGAATGTCAGAAGCACAATTAGTGAAGAAGATGTAGTGTGATGATAACTTGCCCTTGCCCATACACTCATTGGTAAAACCATCCTTTAGTGAAAGAGAATGTGGTTCAAGTAGTCCTCAATCAGATTTGCTTCAACCCGATTCTGAAATGGAGCTAATAAGTAGTACAAGTGAGTCTGCAGATAGTGACAGTGAAACTGGAGGTGCCACAGTGACTTTAGTGGAAGAGAGTAAAACTCTGCTGAAGTAGATGAGTGGACAATCATGGGATATCATACACAGCTCTTTGGGTGTGCTAAAATTAGTGTGTTAAGAGTTTTCAGAGCCTTCAGGGTTTTTTTCTTAAATTTAAACAAGCAATGTAAGGGAAGTACATGCCATTGTGTATTGTCTTTACATTTTTAGAAGTATTCCAATAAAACTAATTTCTTTCCACATAAAGCTTTGAATTTGTTTGAATATAACATTTAAACCACTTTAAGTGTGCTGTATTTAATTTTTTTTCCTAATCAAATATTTCAGTTCAAATACTTGTGGCTATTGGAACATAAAATTAACATGGGGGTATTTTTTTAGTTTTGTTTACTAAATATAAGTCAAATAGACATGCTAAATCAGATCACACTCTAAATTCAAAATTTTTCGGAAAACCCACATCTCTGGGTATGGGCATGGCTATGGGGATGGCAGAAGAATATGATTATTGCCCCCTTAATTGTTTAGTTCTCTAGGGCATGGTTAGGGCCAGAAAGGACACGATTTAGTGCCGGAGGTTGGAGACTGGTGCCAGCTGGACATATGATGTGCTAGACAGCTGAGGCTCACTCTTAGCCACTGACACTGCCTCCCTATGTACGATAGGGTCCCTCCAGATGTGGCAGGCAAGGTAGACAAAGGAGGGTACCCCAAGGAGCCAGAGTGGGGCAGGACTATCTTGGCCAGCAAGGGTCATCATGGCCATCTTTGTGGCCAAGACCTGCTACAGCCCCTCTGAAAAACATGGACCCAAGTTATAGCCTTCCTTATTTCAGGGGGGATGGCCACTAGCCAGCTCCACTGACTACCCTTTATGTAGTACAGATACTGAATTGTTCCCTCCATTGGGTATTCAATATGTGTGTGTGGCTGTAGACAGAAACCGATTACCTTGTAGCTACAGGGTTTGGATTCAGAGCATTTGGGTTCATCTTCATCTCTGTGGGGGATGCGGTCCAGGAGTTAGAGGGGTTACAGTCTCCTGGGTCCTACAGGAATAGCATGAAGGAGCTGGGAGCCAGAACCAGGGACAGATCCAAGAGGATGGGGTGGCACAGTTGCCCCTTCTGCTGTGTAGTTTCCTTGTCGGTGGCTCCAGTTCCCCACTGCCTCAGCCAGACAGGTCCCCTGCAGAGTCCAGGCAAGGACTGAGCTGAGACCATGACACAGCAGCAGCAGCCAGGGGCTTTTCTGAATCCCTGAAGCAGGTAAGAACCCCTGACTCTTGGCACCCCCTCTCTCCAGCACTTAGCGACATTCCTCTCCCATTTCTCCTCTCCTGCAGTTTCCTGAGGGTGCAAGCCTCATTGAGGCAGTTGACCCTCTTCTCCCTAGGCCTGAGCTGATGTCTCTGACTGGGTCCTTCCCAGCCCCCCTGCACTGCACAAAGGGCAGCATCAGGTTTTCTGCGTCATACTCAGCGATACAAAGGGGAAGGGGCTGGTAAAAAACCAGGAAGAGAACGCAGGTGTCACAGTTCCTGGGCAGCAGCCACAGCCAAAACTGGCATGGGACTTGAGGTTTGTGTTGCCTCATTCAGAGCCCTCGGCCCAGTGCACACTGAAAGAGGTGGACAAGGAAAAGCCACCCCCCCTGCTGCAGAGCTGCAGTGCCTGGCTTCTGGCCCTGTCTCCATCTCTGGGTTTGGTGACTCCTGCCCTCTCTGATCTGCTGACCGGGAAGAAGGGGAAGGACCCAGGGGGCTTGAACTTGTACAGACTGTAGATGATGGGGAGTGTTGGAGGGGATGCAAAAACAGCAGCTTCCAAAACTGTTGGCCAAGCCACAGCTGCTGTCTCAGTTGGCCTGGCCTTTATCACAGCCCCTGACTAATTGTACCTCTGTGGAAGCCAGGACTCCTGGGTTCTGTGTAGTACCCTCCCTGTGTGACTTGATGCATCTGCCTTGTCCTGTCCCAAGTTTCATTCCCAGCCATACAGAGAGGGAGCTTTGTAACAGCCCGTGCTGTGAGAACATTGTCTTGCTGTGGACCCAAATAGCCAGCATCTTCCCTTCTCCTGCCCTCCCACTGTGGGGACAGGACCCTGGCTCTCCACACCCACCTGTCTCTAGTACAGGTACTGAATTACAAACAAGACCATTGTAAGCAATGGCTGCTCCTCCCCTGGGTCTCTGAGCTCCACCCTTCTAAACCTGGGAACCCCAGCCCAGCCTTCGGTGCCAGCACACAGCATGTCATAGGAGATATAGCTGGAAGTGGCGAAAGGGGCTGTTCTGCAGAAAGGATGAAGATGGGGCCTTCCTGGCAGTTCTGCCACTGCACTTTTGCGTGCATGGTGAGTCTGTGCCCTGCTATCTCAGGGTATCTTTCTTTCCCATTCCCTCTATTTTTACTACCATTCCCTCTTTCCTTTCTTATTCTTTTTTTCTTCTTCTGTTTTCCTTCTATCTTCTTTCTGCATCCTTCCATCCCCCATGGCCCAGGGTGGTGCCCTTGGGGGCTGTGAAGGCCAACAAAGAACCTCATCTTTAGCTGCTCTGTGCATTCCTGCTTGAGACTTCTCTACTGCTGGAGAGCTATCCAGGGCCCCTCTGCAACACTGTACACCCAGGATCCAGCTGCTTGTCTGCCCTCCAGCCCTTCCCTAGCTGTCCTATCTGCTAGGCTAAATCCCTGCCCCCCCTGGAAACCTAGCATAGTAACTCATTTGGCCTAAGGGAGGCACTGATAGAGTGGCCAGCACACAGAGAATGGCATACAGGAAGCTGGATGGAAAAGGGTCCATCTCTGAGCCCTGAAGCTGTTTTTGTTCCTCTCTTCAGGTACAGCAGTTATAGCAGTGGTGGTAAATCACAGGAAAGTATGGCTATAGTCCAAGGGTGGCCAACCTGCATCGTGCATGCCACAAGTGATGTGGGGAGCTTCTGTATGTGGTCCACAGCAGATCAGGGAGGGGACAAGCAACACTGCCAGATAGGGCAGGAAGCAGAAAGCAGAGCACCAGATGGGCCAGAAGGGAATTGGGAGTGGCACCAAGAGAGGGTGCAGAGTTAATTTGTGACATGCCTACAGAAAAGGCTAGCCCCACTGATCTAGCCCAACCCCCTGCTCAAGGCAGGAGCATCCCTGCCTAAACCTTCCCAGTCAAGTGTTTGTGTAACCTGCTCGTTAAAAGTTCCAGGGATGGAGGTTCCACAACCTCACGTGGATTTCATGCTGGATTCTATTTATTTCTATCTAATTACTCCAGCTTGACCAGAGAGTTGAATTCTGGTCCCTCAGGTTAAAAATCTTTTAACTGAGCTATTCATGGGGTACACAGAAGGGTCCCTGGCATGTTCCCTACCTGGTGAATTGTAGACCCTCCCCCCAACCCTGAAACACAGCCTTCACAGCCAAAACCCATGCAAGTGAGCATGACGCCTGGCTCCAACTTCCCTTATTCATTCCCTTCATGAGGAACCAGCTCTTTTTACCACTTTGAGACAAGCCTGGCCTCCACCCTTCAGAAAGGGCCAGCATGTTTTGATGGGATCTGGTCCTGATTCCATGTTGAGGACCCGAAGGACATGCACTGGGATGAAGACAGGGACCTGTTCCTGAGATGGTCTGCGGGCAAGGTGAGTACCTTCCACCTCAAACCCCGTTCTTGGTTGCCCTCTGATCTGTCTCTGCCACCCATAGATGCCAGCATTATGGGACCAAGTGTTTCACAAACTTTAATGCAGTTATCCTCATCCTCTGTAGGTCAAGCAGTACATTCACCCAGCATACAGATAGGGATCTGGGATATAGATAAATTAAGGGCTAGATTTTAAAGGAACTAAGGTGACTGGGGATCCAGATGTGTTTGTAGTAGGATTTGCAAAGCCTGTTCTATTGACTGGACAAAATGCTGGAACTCTGCCTTTCTGCTCAGTGTACAAAAAAGAAAGGGATGGCCAGAAGTGATTAGAAGACTGGGGTTTGGTGCTGAACAGTTTAGTGCTTTACTTCCCCTTCACAGGACTCATACCCAAGTGTTCCTATTCAACCCAACAGTAAATAGGTACCACGTGTACCATGATAAACATGTGGCTGAGAGAGTTCTGACAAGCATGAGCCAACCTGGAGTAGGAAGTTGGATGAGAGTATCTTGCAAAATCCCTTCAAGCCCTCTTTTTATGACTCTTCTGGTTAACTACACCATTGCAATGAACCACTGAGGCTTGGGTGGAACTTTTAACTTTCAGACCTGATCAAACCCGAGCTTCAGTTAGCCCTGTATGCTGTGTCTAATAGTGACTGTTATGAGAAAGGACAAGAAAACCACCTATAGGCAGTGCTAAAATAATCCTTCTATGGGAAAGTTTATTCCTTCCTGAGAATGTAGGGTGATGCTCCTTTCTAGTGGGTGGAAACCCTCAAGTGGTTCTTATTGGGGATTTTTCAATTTAAGGTATCAGAAAGGTAATGAAACCAGACCTAGTAAACTGGTGCATAGTCTGTGGAAAAACAAGCAGCCCTCATCCTTTGTGCAACATCTGCAGTATCCCAGAATGTACTGCTGAGCTGCTTTTTCTTTCCCTCATTCCCTGCCTCATGCACTGGTGTTACAGGGGATGGAGCCGGAGAATCAGACAGTGGTGACTGAATTCATCCTCCTGGGTTTGTCCCCAGCCCGAGAAGTCCAGCTTATCCTCTTCTTCCTCTTCCTGCTTTTCTACATCATCATCCTCCCAGGGAACATCCTTATTATTCTCACCATCCTGCACGACCCCCACCTGGGCTCCCCCATGTATTTCTTCCTGGCCAACTTGGCCTTCCTGGACATCTGTTACTGCTCTGTTACACCACCGAAGATGCTGGCTGACTTCTTCTCCCTCCACAAGACCATCTCCTATGGAGACTGCATGGCTCAGCTCTTTTTCCTACACTTTTTGGGGGCAGCTGAAGCCTTCCTCCTCCTTGCCATGGCCTTTGACCGCTATGTAGCTGTCTTCCAGCCCCTGCGCTACACCACTGTGGTGAGCCGGGAGCTCTGCTGGATCCTGGTGGGGGCAACATGGGTTGGGGGCCTATTCCACGGTGCTATCCAGGTGGCTCTGACTGCCCAGCTCCCTTTCTGTGGGCCCAATGTGCTGGACAACTTCTTCTGTGATGTTCCTCAAGTGGTCAAGCTGGCCTGCACAGACACTTCCCTGGTGGAGATCCTGACCTTCTCCAACAATGGCCTGGTCATTCTCTTCTGCTTCCTCCTTCTCCTTGTCTCCTACTCCTTCCTCCTGCTCAAACTACGGGAACAGTCAGCCCAAAAACAGAAGAAAGTGGCTTCCACCTGCATCACTCACATCATCATCGTCTTTATTATGTTTGTCCCAGCCATATACATCTACTGCCAGCCCTTCCGCGCCATCCCCATGGAGAAGGTGGTGGCCGTGTTGCACACTGTGGTCTTCCCCCTCACAAACCCCATGATCTACACACTGAGAAACAAAGAAGTGAAGTCAGCAATGAAGAGGATGGTCTGTAGATATGGGCTTTGTTGTGGAGAACTGAGCAAGTAAGCATAAGTTCAGGAGTTGTATTTTTTTCTATATGTAATGCCAGACACCTGTGACACCAAAAGAACTCTCTGGTAAATCTATAATGCATCTGCAGTGGCTAAAGAGTAGCTTTCAAGTAAACCTCTAGGATATTTAGGACAGTACATTTCTTGTAATTTTGTATAAGCTAAGGGGTAATTCCAAAGAACCTCTGAAGCAACTTATCAATAGGTTTGTTGTGCTGGGTTTTTTTATGTCTATACCACAGCTCTTCAATAGTTTTATAAGGGTAGGCAGGGTCTGGAAAGTTAAAGGGGGCTGGGGTTAACATCTAAGGTCAAATTCTCTACAGTTTTTCAGTAGTGTAACCCTTAGGTATTTTCTAAGTAGCTAGACAGTTATATACATAATGTTTGAAATGTAACCATAACACCTATGGGGTAGCAATGTAGTAGTTAAGAGAGCAACTGGCAGTAATTTTCTTGAAATTTAGGAATGTAGGACTGTGTCCTTCTGGATCCTCTTGTCCAGCCACCTGTTTTCACAGGTAATTATTTCATATGCTGTCCTTCAGAATCAGAATTTTTGGATACCTATGGAGTAAGTCTTGTATTATATGAGGAGGTTGTCTGTCCATTTGACTTGCAGGAAGTATGTGGTTTAGCACTACAATTTCTAATATTACTGGGCTAATGGAGTGATATTGTAGTAACTATGAAACATCTGTGCAGTAGCTGTATTTCATAGTATTTATAGATAAATTATTTAACAATCCTGGAGTGTTTGTGAAGTAAATATATTTGGAGTAACTCTGTTCATTCTGTAAAAATGGCTTTGGAATAGTTGGATCTAAAAAGCAACTCTATAGCATCTCAAAAACAATTCAAAGTAATTTCAGTGTATCTAGTGAAGAACTACCTACTCCATAAATGGAGAATCAAAGAGAATCCAGGTTGCAATTGTGGTGCAATTTTTCAGATGGTGCAACGCATTGTGAACAATTGCCCAGTTAGATCATTTAATAGCTATCTAAAATCAATCCATGCAGCTACCCCTGAAGCAGTCAAATGGCTATCAAATTTAGATATTAATCTATGAATGTTATAATTCTAAAATGTCATATGAAAGAAGGAGAGTGAAAAACTGTAGTACTCATTGGTGCTAATGGAATATGTATGGAGTAACTCTGCTCCTGTAAAATGTGTTACACATGAATTTTTTGGTATGAATCCGGATACTAATTATTCCTGAATAATTATTGACAGCAATTAATGAGCATACATCCATGGTCAAATAATGACCCCTATATCTATTGATTAGTGCTAACTTTAAATCATAGGATTGGAAGGGACCTCAATGGTCACCTAGTCCAACTGAAATACAAGCAATTCTCTCGACCTTTTCTCATACAGCTTGCCTTCCACCCCTTTATTTTTCTTTTGTCCATCTCTGGACCCTCTCTAACTTCTTTACATCCTTTTTTAAATGTCAAGTCCAGAATTTCACATAACATTTTAAATGAGGTTTAATACAAAAACCACATTTGCATTTTTACAACTGTGTTGCTGTCTTACGTTGAATGTATGATCCACCAAAAATTCAAGATCCTTCTCAGGAATCCTGCCACTTAGCTAATTAACTTCCATTGTTTGTGCTTTTGATAATTCTTCCAGAGGCATATCATTTTGCATTTGTTTGCATCATCAACTTGTTATTCTTCATTTATCATAAACAATAAGATCCATAATGAGTTGTAAGTTATAACAATGAATTCATAGCTTGATTTTTCTGCAGATTTCTAACCCTTTGAGGATATGTTATCCCATAATGTAGATGGGATTGATTAGATGGAGGTTCACTTTTTTTTTCTAAACGTTGGCCATAAGACAGTAATTGCAATTTGTAGCTGCTTTACATTTGTCTTTGTACCAAGCTTTCATCTGGAGAGAACTGTATTTTAAAGTAGGCAGTGTGAGTCTTCTCAGTCACAGAGAATCAGCTCTTCTATGGGTCCCAAATGCCAGGTCTAAAGACTCGGAATGAGCCTTTAGAAGCTCATACGATGATCATGATTTCTGCACTGATGAACACCTCTAAAATACTGCAGAAAGCAATAATACTCTGCATTTGCTCATATCTTGGTTGAAATTAGACCTTAGCAACTGTGTTCAGCTTGAGTTTTCTAGTGCAGGGAGGGAAATTACTATTATTAGTAACAAAACAACAATAATAGTATTAGTTGTATGATACTACACGATTTAAAATATTGCAGAAAGGGATAATATTTAGAGAAGTGGAGACTGGTGGTCAGGACCCTTGAGTTTTATCCCTAGCTCCTAGATGGGTGTAAAGTCCAGAAGGTTATGGGGGGCAGAGGCAAGACAGGAGCTAGGTTCTGTACAGAGGACCAACAGTGCTACTGTAGCAGGGTCAGGCATGTACAATATTTTCCCTCCTTTGTGCCATTTCCTCCTGTGTCTTGGGTTAATCAATATAGATGATGTGGTTATTGCTGTCAGTGAGGTATATGATTAAATATTGATTGAGATCTCAAGGACAGATTCTAGCCCTTTGACTTACAGGTTATGATGTCATTTATTTGTGTTAATATTAACAGCTATTAGTCCCATTGAAACAGACACTAACAAGTCCCTGAGGCAAAGATCCTACAAAATCATATGCCTCCAGCTTTGCAAAGGATGCACCATCTGTCAAAGAGAGAATTTTTACCTTTGCTTTTGGCATTTTGTTGTTGGTTGTTGGTTTTATTGTTCCTTTCACATTAAATTGGGCCATGCTTCTGGCAGTTACCATTTAGGAATCAACCTCAGGTTTGAAACTGAATAGAGGAAGGGGGAAAACTACTGACCAACTTTTTCATTTGTTCAATATTTCTGGCCTGGAATGTCCTGGCAACCAGGGACTGCATCAAATAGAGGAATTCGGCACTGTGCCGAAGTCCAATACTGTAATCCCCAGGACTGCCTGACAGCCAGAGCTACTTTGCCCTGGCCTAGCATGCTGCAGTCCTGGGCACATGTTCAAAGGGCATGCCCAGGAGCAATAAACTGTGATGTAAAGTGTGCTGGAGTTTACGTGCACCAGAATTTATTGCTTTAATTCAATTGCACATGTAGACGCGCCCACAGCCAAGGCAACAAGCACCATTCACTCACACCCTTCTACCCAGCCTAAGAAATGAGGGGGTGAGAGCTTCAATAGGGGAACCCAAAGTAAGCATTTTCAGTACTCACAAAATCCAGATCCTGGGGGGCAAGATGTGCCAGAGTCCCCTCAGGCTGTTCTCATTACCTCATTTCCAGGGTTCATAGATTCATAGATTATAAGGGGCTGGAAGGGACCTTGCAAGATCCTCGGATCCAGCCCCCTACACTGACAGGAAAGAAAACTGTGGTCATGTGACCAGCAAGGTGACCATCCAGTCTCCTCTTGAAGGGTTGGCACACACAGGGTGGGAATGAGAGTGCAGAGCCTATTTGCCTTGACAAGGAGGTGGCTGCCACAGTGTAGACATGTACTTGGTGCACATTGAACACATATTGACAAGACTGGGCTCCTCATTAAATACACTTGTGGCTGCTTTCTTATAAAACCCAGCTGCTGGTTGTGGTTCTGCTGACCATACACAGCATTGGTGGCCAAACTGTTTACCCCTTTCCTCTGAAAACTAAAATCTGGACACTGTCAAAAGTCACCGCGCAATCAGTGATGTGCACATGGTGACCCAGCTCAAAGAATAATTTATGGTTAAATGATTTCTTCAGGAGCTGCACCCCTCCCCCCACCCCACTGCCAATCTGTACCAATCTGGCCATGGGATAAAATTTCTTCCTGGCTCTAAATGCAGCAATCGACCCTGAGCAGAGGGGCATGACTCTTTAACTTGAAATCTCTAGGGGTGAGTCCCACCAGAACATTGGGATCAAAATCCCCATGCAGCCAACACCCAGTGCATCTGAGGAAGGTAAAAAATCCAAAAACCCTGACCCCTGTAATAGCAGAAGAGTTTTGCATTCCTCTGTAGTGGGGGGCATGGCCTGCTTCCTGGGATCTCTTGAACATATATTAACAATTTTCATAGTAGCAGGATGTTGACCACCATGGATGGTCCCCTGCTTTACTTGGGGCAGGTGAGGGTGTTGTATCTTGTTGTGTCTGGGTTGACCATGTAGTTTTGCTAAGAGGTTATGGATTTGTATATGATGGCTCGGATAGTGATGATCCTGCCTCAGGCAGGAGGTTGGACTCCTCTGAAAGTCCCCTCCAGCCCTAATATGTAAAAAAAAATATAAAATAAAAAATAGACATGAAGACAGAGGCAGGTTCCAGACCCTTTTCCAGACAAGGGAGGGATCTAGAATCTGGCTTACTGACTTCCTGAGCAAGTGCCCTAATCTGGACATGGGTGTGCTTTTCCCCTATCACCTTTTTCAGGACTTACATTCAGGTCTGCACATAGGGTGCTATGCACATACCCAGCCAGTGCATGGCCTACTGTGCATGTTCTGTCTATACATACACACTTACACATCCACAACACAACAGCTAAAAATGCCCAGGTACATGGCTGTGGAACTGCTATTTAGGTGTACAAAAGGAAACAGATGTGCAACCTGTAAGTACCCAATACATGGAGCTGGATAGATGGGAGAGTCCCCAGTTCCCAGCTCCAACCTTCTTTCCTAATCACCAGACAACAGACTAGAAGCTACCCCCTGTTGCAGGTACATCAAAGAGAGCTGCGTACACATGTCTTTCTGCCCCACCACCCATTGCCAGTGGAGTGTCCACTATGGTGGGTAACTCATATTTCATCTTTCCTGCTCACCTTCTGGCCACTGCTCTCTATTCTGAAGCTGTCCAGTGGCCCACTACCTAACTCTGATCTAAATCTGGGTATCAGATTAAAATACCCTCTTCAGTATTTCCTGTTGTCAGGGTTTTAGGCACTCCTCCAGTTCAGGGGAAGTAACACAGTGGCCTGTCCACTTAAGAGGAGGCAGCTAACTTGGGCAAGGGGCTGCAGCTATAGGAAGGCTAATGAGGGAGGGGTTTGCTGGGAATCAAAAACCCCAGTGGGCACAACCAGAGGAAGGTGTGGAGGGGAAGCGCTAGAGATCAGAGACTTCTGGGCTACAAGAAGGGCAAGCCTGTGGTAGGAAGGCTGAAGACACAGAAGACCCCTTCCAGTGTCCAAGACAATAAAGTTTCTTGTTTACTTGCGTTATTTTGTTAAAAGACTGTATATTACTGGGGCAAGCTGAAAGACACTCTAGGGAGGGGCAAAAGCCTGGTTGAAAAAGCCCTGAGGTGGCAACCTGCCAGAGGGTACTTAGTGTTTTACATTCCAGTTCTGGGTGCCTGTGTCTCTCCATTCAAAGTACAGAAAACTTGGGTGTCTAGCGTGGCTTTGGGGATTCCAGCCCCAAAGCCTAGCATTGGGAAGTTAAGTATCTCTGTATTACCATACCCAAGTCCTTTTTTGACTTTTAAGGCTTAGAGCCCAAATAGTGTAGGCCCAGTCCCTTTACCCATCCACAGCAGGATCATCCCAATAACCTGTCCCCCAGGGCAGTGACATACAGACACCTCACCTGGTCCATCTAAGCCCCATCACATGTTCCCCAAGGCAGGACTGCCCACAGTAGTACTGTAAAGCTCTGTTCTTGCCGCTTAACAACCAACCACTACAAGGCTCAGGTTTTTCTTTCTCTACCTGTTTGGGCACACTGAACACCTTCTTAGTCATACCAAGAGCAAAGCAATGACCCCTAGCTAAAATTAGAGGTTATTTTCTTATGCCAGCCAAAACTGAGATGTGGCTGGAAAACAAAACCAGAACCAGCTATGATACAAGGATGACCACTTATGACACCGAGGTTCTACCAAGCCTTTTCATTGTGTAAGGGGCTCCTCCAGCACCAAGGCCAGGCTCTATACCAGATTCAAGATCCTCAGGATGTCAACAGTTTTGGGCTCTCCCTCAGGCAGCTTGGCTGGCTGAGGTGTCCCACCAAAAAGAAAGGTATATTCCTCACTCTCACCTTCCCAAAAATCCACTCCAACTAAGCAACAGATAGGGCTCTTTATTTGAGCTATAATCATTTACAGAAAAAAGAAGAAAAAAAGATTAATAACAAATATAATATACATATATGCATTACATATGTTCAACAACACCCATTAAAACCCATAACCAAAATATTATCTATAAACCCATCATTAGTGAATAGTCCATCCAACAGGTGGTCCCACTTACAACATCCCTATCAATATATGTCCATTCACAGATTATAGACCCTAAACCTCAGTTCATAGATGGCAACACTGCTGCTGCTATGAGTGGTCACCAGATGGCAGTGTGCGGCTCCTAGTGTTTCTTTCAAACAGAAACCTCTGTCCCGACAGCAGCAGGATTTCATAGATTTCATAGGTATTAGGGCTGGAAGGGACCTTGGAAGATTATCAAGTGCAGCCCCTGCCCCAGGGGCAGGAAGTCAGCAGGGATCATAGGATCCCAGCAAGATAAACATCCAGATGTCTTTTGAAGGCGGTCAGAGTAAGTGCTTGAACCACCCCTGACTGCAGTCTCTTCCAGACCTTGGGGACTCGGACAGTGAATAAATTCTTCCTTATTCCCAACCTGGATGATTCCTTCCCTGTAAGCAAACTTCTTATAAGCACTACAAGGTTAAATGCCTCCCCACGTTCCCTTTCCTTGTGAAACTAGGGCTGCTTAATAGAGACTGCCTGCCTTTACCAGCAGGTCCCCTGCTCCTGCAGCCTAAACTCTCCCAAGTCTCCAACCCAGCCACAAGCACAGACTCCCCCCTGCCCTTTCCCAGGGCTCCTAAGTCCTGAGTTTGCACAGGTCCTCTCCAAGATAGGGGACTGAACTCCTTAATGAGCTCCACAGGCTGTCCATCTTTCCTGGTGTGTTGGCTCCCCGGAGTAGGCTTTCAGTCCCCTCCCTGGATGGAGAGACTATCCCAATCCTCTCCCTCAAGTTGGGGAATGGCTCCTCCCCCCTCTCTATCTTTCCCACCATCTGCTGTGTTTATATCCCAGATCAGCTGCAAGCATATTTTTAGGTTTGCACCTCTTCAGAGCTTCTGCATGCAAGCCGCTTCCCACCATTTCTGCAAAGGCTGTAGCATTGCTTCCCTACCCAGCCTGATGTCTCCACAGCCAGGCAGCTGTTACAATTGGATGGCACATCTTCCCTGGTCAGGCCCATGAGCTTTAGCAGAGAGATCCTGAAGGTGACAGAGGGAACCCCATAGAAATCCTGTTTCCACATCCCTTTATACTGCTTGTTAAATATCCATCCAAGTCTCTTCTCATCTCCACAACCTGCTCCAGGGCTTAGAAGCACCTTGTCCCTTTGGCTGCAGTTTTATAGGGCTGGGATCTTCCAGTAGGCCTAAGAGAATTAGATATTGAAACTGTAGTTAATTGCAAAGTCATATTGGTTCCTAGCTGCGTGGGAAGGGGTCATATCCTTCTCCTATGGCATGTTCTGTATTTGTAGCCAGGGTACACCCAGGGATGTGCCCTGTCCACAAGCGGAAGGGATGGGGTGGTCAGGCAAGAGTGCTGTGAGAGGGGCCTGCCACCTGGGAACAGTTTCCTCTCTTGTCCATAGAGCCAGGTTGAGGGTAACAGCTCTGGTGTCTGCTCCTGATGCTTTCACAGTTTCTTTACCTAAAACTCTGGCTTTGACTTCTAGCTTAGTTTGACTCTTGCTTAAACTACTGGCTTACCC
Organism: Crocodylus rhombifer; assembly: GCA_038503035.1. Classification (NCBI taxonomy): domain Eukaryota; kingdom Metazoa; phylum Chordata; order Crocodylia; family Crocodylidae; genus Crocodylus; species Crocodylus rhombifer. Next base: position 188,718 of record JAVSML010023622.1, read on the forward strand.
TGAATTCTAGTGTGACCCCTGGCTAACTTAGACTCAGATCTGGATTCCTGGTTTAACCTGAATGTTAGCTTAGGTTTCTGGTTTACCTTGAACTCCAGTATTAACTTCCAGCTCTATGAATACTGGATTACTGCAAACCCCAGCTTCAGCTCCTGACTCACTCTGAGTCCCGTCTCTAGACTTTGCCCTGTTAACAAGGTGACCTTCCTTGACTACCTGAATCCCAGTCCCTAACGATTTGCCCAGACCCGTTTTCAACCTCCTCTCAGAGAGGAGCCCAAAAGGTAGAAATATGGATCCTGCTCAATCCCTACAGTCCCCAAACCCAACAAAGGCCATGAGGCCTCTGGATGGGGTTGTCTTCTTGCCGGGAAGAAAAGCAGTACTTTCTGGCCTGCCTAGAGGAAAAACAGGCCCAGATCATGACTCTCCTTCAGGAAAATGTTATCCTCAGGTCCCAGAGGGACTCACCTCCCGTGGCTGGGACCTCTGCTGTAGCCACTGTCTTGCACACAGTTGAGCCACGGTTCTGCTACCAGAACCCTTCAGCAGGACCAAAGAAATTCTGAGGGTTCCTGATTCAGTGCTGCCTGTTTTTCACCCTATGTCCCCAAGCCTAGATCAGCCCAAGGAACCCTGGGGTCAAGAAAGCATGTGGTTATACCTCTTTTTCACAATCCACAAGGTCCCACAAGCTTCTACATGTTTCTCCCCATTTGAGCTACTGTATGGAATACAAACTCAAGGAATATCAGGTCTCCTGTAAGATTTCTGGTGAGAACAAGGGACCAGTAATTACAATGTGGTTCAAAAACTGAGGGAGGGGCTGGACCTTATTGGTTCCTTCACTAAGAAGAACTTACAGGGGTCCTAGAAGTGGTATTATGCTAGGAATTCACATCTTCAGATTTATAAACCAAGGGATAGTTTTACTTTTACTCCCCTCACCTGAGAGTAAGTTGCTAGCCACATGGCAAGTACCCTTTGCAGTGCTGAGATGGGTAGGGAAGGTTGACCATGAAATTTGCCTGTTTGGGAAATGACACAGAGCCCAGATCATGGGCAGCCGGTGCCATCTTAGTTGGGGGGGCACATGCCCCCCCAGTGACCAGTCAGCAACTGGGGGTGGGGTCTCCCTGCAGCCGATCCCACCGACCAGGAGCATGGGTCCCTCCTGCGGCCAAACTCACTGACCAGGAAGGGTCCCCCCAACATCCGATCTTGCTGACCAGGATCCCGCAGACTGTTGGGGAAATCCCCCTGTGGCCGATCTCACTGAACGGGGGGGATTCCCCCACAGCAGATCCCACTGACTGGATCATGGCTGCGACCTCTTCCGGAAGTGGATGCAACCATTTCTGGGAGTGCCGCAGTGCTTCACACCCTGGCCAGTGCTTGCAGGGGGGGCACTGGCAAGTGCAGCCCATCAGGGAGTGCACTGGTGCTCTCAGGAAGTGCACATGCACCCCCGTGCACCCCCTATGCATCACCACTGGCCCACATCTACTATGTGAATTTACTAAAACCCTGGAAGATTTGTGAGGTGCTATAGCCAGGGCTGTACTTTAAGAAGGCCTTCTTAAGGGTGCAGGCATAAGCTATCCTGAGGTGGCAGAAGAATGGGAAGTGCAACAAGAGACCAACCTGGCTAGACAGTGAATTGGGAAAGGAATCCTCTAAGACAGGGGTTGTCAACCGGGGGTATGCGTACCCCTGGGGGTACTTGGAACAGCTCTAGGGGGTACGTGTAGGCAAGCAGGGACAGAGCGCCACCACCCCCCAGGAGCAGGGCTGGGGCAGGGTGAGGGCAGCATGCAAGCTTTCCCACCCCACAGAGGGGCACTGCTGCTCTTGCCCCACCCCTGGTCCTGGAAGGTGACAGCATTCTGTTCCCACCCACCCACGCACTGTCCCCACCTCCCAGCTCCACGTTTGGCTGAGCGTCATGCCCCATCTCCCAGCTCCACATTGGGCACATGCCACCCCTTCCTGCTCCCAGCTCCACATTCAGCCGCACGCCACCTCCCCCTCTTCCTGTCTCTGCATTTGACTGCGCACCACCCCCTCACCCCCTGGGTCCACAGTTGGCCACTGGGGGTACTTAGACTAAAAAAGGTTGAAACCCCCTGGTCTAAGAAGTGGAAATGTCATAATGCTAGAGAAAAATGTAAGACTATTGTGTGGGCATGCTGAGAGAAAATGAGGAAAGCCAAGGCACAATTAAAGAAGCAGCTGGCAAGGATACAAAAAACAATATAAGGATAAAGATACGTCAAAAATAAGAGGAGGACCAGAGATACCACAGTCCCTTAGGGAATGCAGAAGGAAAACTAGTTGCAGGGGATGCAGAGAAGGCTGAAGTATTTAATGCCTTTTTACTTCAGTTTTCACAAATAGGGCAGATACCAGATGACAAGCAGAGATAGGGCAACAGCCTAGAGTAATGGCAGAACAGGTTAGGGATTACTTAGAGAAGCTAGATGCTTTTAAGTTGTCAGGGGCAGATGGGATGCACCCAACGATGCTGAAGGAACTGGCTGAGGTAATTTTGGATCCACTGGCTATCCCTTTTGAGAGCTCGTGGAGGTCAGGTGAGGTCCTGGATGACTAGAAAAGCACAGATTTAATGCCCATATTTAAGAAAGGGAAGAAAGAGGAACCAGGGAACTACAGAGCCATCAGCCTGACCTCTGTACCTGGAAAGATCATGGAACAGGTCCTAAAGAAGCCACTAGAGTAAAACAAGGTGATCAGGATAAGTCAGCAAAGATTCACCAAGAGCAAGTCTTGCCTGATCAGACTCTATGGCTTAGAGAAGAGCAGTGGGCTCAGTACACCTTGACTTTAGCAATGTCTCCCCAAAGACATTGTCATTAACAAACTAAGGAAATACAGATTAGACAAAACTACTATAAGGTGGATACAGAACTGGTTGGAACATCATGACAGTGAGTAGACCTCAATATCTAGCTGGGAGGAGTTATCAAGTGGCACTCCCCAGCGGTCTGCCCTGTATTGATGTTACCAAAAACCAAGTACCATTCAGTCTCTTGAGAGAAGAGTACAGCCTATCTGTGATCAGGACTTTCTTTGCGAGCTTCAACACAGAATTCACAGACAGTTACAGTTCCCTTACTGATTAACCTGTGTGTGTATGCCAAGTCAAAATACAATCACATTTCCCAATGATCTCCACTCCCTCTTAGCAAGTAAAGCATTACTCCCACCCAAATGAGAAAAAGAGGCAAGAGATGTGTCTATAACCCAGTCTTTTATTGATTACACCCCAAAGCATAAGAATGAGCACCTGTCTCTATGCCTATCTAACTACCAGCAACAGCACTATACTTCTCACCCATACCAGCCGAGGAAGATACAGAAGGGAGGAGGAAGCTAGCACACAGGCTGGCAGCAGGTTGTCTTGACTTTGCAAAGGTTTTCCTGAAGATTCCTCCTGTTTACACCTAAAATTTATATGTGAGTTGTTTAAATAAATATTCTGATATGTGTTAGTCAAACTTCTTTGTTCCACTGAACTTTGGGACCTGGACTGAACCACTTTTCCTGTGGACCTGAAATATACCAATTAGCTAGAGTCTGCATCCTTGAGAAGTCCAGTTCTGGGAAGGAGGACTTCTTGTTTCTAAGAGGGTGCGGTGGCACAGTTGTCCCTTCTAATGCGTAGCTTGCTTGTCGGTGGCTCCAGTTCCCCACTGCCTCAGCCAAACAGGCCCCCTGCAGAGTCCAGGCAAGGACTGAGCTGAGACCATGACACAGCAGCAGCAGCCAGGGGCTTTTCTGAATCCCTGAAGCAGGTAAGAACCCTGACTCTTGGCACCCCCTCTCTCCAGCACTTAGCGACACCTCCCCTCCTCTCCCATTCCTCCTCTCCTGCAGGGTTTGCAGGAACATAGTTGCATAGGAGGGACTCGTATTTATTTGGTTCTATTCCATACTGCTCCTCTCTGGTCTAGCACATGTCCCCCCCACCCTTTTACTGCCCAGGGAAGAACCTCATCAGAATACCCCTGAGCACAAAGTGGTCTAACTATGTTATAATGCTTCTTTCCAGGGTAAATAGTAAGGCTGTGCGAAATTTCACCAAGTGTTTCATTTCAAAGATATTTTGACCTCGAAACAGTGAAACAAAATAAAAAGCATCAAAACAGCTTTGAAATGAAAGGAGGGCACTCGAAACATTTCAAAAGTTTCGAAACGTTTCAAGTGTCGAAGCAGCTCGGTGGTGGGAGGCAGGGGAGAGCCACGGCCGCACTCTGAGCGGCTCGCAGCCCCACGTAGCTCAGCCCAGTGGAGAAGCCAGCCCTGGCCCTCCCTGCTTCATGCTGCCGGGCTGTGCTCTGTGGGGCTGGCGAAGCTGATCAGAGCACAGCCCCAGCTCTGCCCACCTCTGCCACCGGGCTGCACTCCAATCGGCTCCGCCAGCCCCAGGGAGCTCAGCCCAGCGGCGGGAAGCAGGCAGAGCCAGCGCTGCGCTCCACCTCCTGCCATCGGGCTCAGCTCCGCAAGGTGGCTTGGGCTCCATGGGGCTGCAGAGCCGCTCAAAGCGCAGCCCGGTGGTGGAAGGTGGGCAGAGCCAGGGCTGCGCTCTGCCTCCCACTGCCAGGCTGAGCCCCATAGAGCCGCCCTGGGTGAGAGCTCACCCAGCACTGGTCCCAGGCAGCAGCAGCAGCCTCCTGTCATCCAGCACAGGTCAGGAGGCCCGCACCCCCGGGTGGAGTCCAGCACAGCCCTGCAGCCCCGCCAGGAGTGCAAGCCCTGGGATCTGTGTGCTGGATGACAGGAGGCTGCTGCTGCTGGCAAGTTTCGCTTTCAAGACTTTGAGGTGCAGTTTCTGAGAAACCTCTGCACCTATCTCATTGAAACATGGCAGGCTTCATGCCCTTTGAAGGGGCTACCATCCCTGTAATTTGCATCTAAATCAAGCAAGAAATGACAACATTTTAGGCATTTTCACAATTCCCCATGATAGCCTATGGGCGAAACATCGAAATGAGTCAAAACATCTACTGTTTTGATGAAATGAAATGGGACAGTGCTTCAAAACTAAATGAAATGACAAAATAAAACACTGTCCCTTCAGAATGGCAAAACGGACATTGAAACAAAATGACAGTGTTTCGCACAGCCCTAGTGAAGAGCTCACATTGATTGTTGTGCTACCAGGGATGACTCTGAATGTACACAAACTTAACTGGTTTAGAGCGAGCTTGGATAGCTCTCCATTGCATTGCACTCTGCAGTGTTGATGTGTGAGGAAAATGAAGGCTGTAAGAGGATAAAACTGCCTTAAAAAGGGTTAATATCTGGGATGAAAGAGAATTAAGCTAAAGAAAAATGCTGGGTAAAGAACAAAAGGAGATAAATTGGGCAGGAATAAATGTCCATTAGAAAGTATATGAAGGTTTCTTCCACCAGAGCTTTGAGGTTCTGCAGTAGCCAAAGACAGCTATCTGTAACAGCAGGGGCCTGGGCTCTTTGGGCATTTGTCCACAAAACCCTTTGCCTAGATACATGTCATGAAATCCCCATTTCTCTAGCTTAGTCGCATCTGAAAATACAAAACTGGGTTTATCTTCTAAATTAAATCGCCTCTGATATGTTTTTTTTTAGCCAGGCAATGTGTGCCACCACGATTGTTTTTATCATGATATTTTTTAAACGTGTATTCCAAGCATGGCAAAACCCTGTTCTGCCACAATTTGTCCAACAGGTGGCGCTTGGATTCCCTGAGAAATCCATGCAATCTCTGTTGTAATCCAACCATCACACCCCTGGTAGGAAGGATCAAAATTGTTAGGGGTCCGGCACTTCAAGAAACAAGTTAATTAAACATATTTTTTGTTGGACTGGGTGTTTGCTTGTAGGCACTGGTCTAAAGACATAGGCAGTCCCTATTGCTCTACCCATCTGCATTCACAAGTCTGCACTTATTGTTGCTCTTCTGAAGGAAGAGCTGTCTTTAAATGTGCCTTCCACAAATACAGTTCACCAGAATCCCTATCACATCATTTTAGCAGATGGATTTTTAGTCTGTTTCACAATTTTTCTCCGTATAAAGCTGTTCTGAAATTACTAGCTAATGTTTCTAGAGAGACTTAAATCATAATATTTTTTGTTTTGCAATTAGAAAATCATCTGGAACATATTGATATTTTTGGATCTTTAAATAACTTCCTTTCTCAATAATCATGTTTATAGAAAAAGCTAACAGCATACCAGTATCTTTTTATTGGGATCTGGCTATTATTAACTTTTATAAAGACACATAAAAACGCGTACAGCAGTAATATATTTCTTTGTTGATATTTATTAATTTCAGCAGTAATACATTTATCTGATACTCTTTCACACTGCTCTTATAAAAATTGTATGCACAATTATGTAAAGACAATTTTTATTTATAAAACTAAGTATTGTAATATAAATCTCTACACATTATAGTTGCTATGTTGTTGTAGTATAGCACACACAGTCAGAGCTAGGATTTTGAAAAGGGGTGCAGATGATGAGGTACATTTTTTCTTCAGGTAAAAAGAAACTAAAACACTTATCAATATTCTAGGGGCCTAGGGCTATATTATTCAGTTTAAGAATTGAAGCAGAAATAAATATAACTTTATTGGAGTGTGCATGAATTTGCTGTATTATATGCAGGGATCCTGAAACCAGTGCCTCAGTCACTATAATAAAATAAATTCTAAATGCCTATAAATTTTAGTATTTGATTTTGGGTTTTTTATCATGGAAAATCAGAGCTCCCCCTGCCCCCATCGCTCACCAGGACGCAGGTCCAGGCCCCTCACTACCAAGCCACAGCCCCCTAGCCCTCCTGTTGCCCCTTCAATCCCTACCCACAGCCCTGCTGGTGCCCCTCACTCCCCACCCACAGCCCCCCCAATCTCCCAGCCCTGCCAGAGTGGGTCCCCAGCTCCCAAGGCTATGGGGCCAGGAACCTAGGTCCGCAGCCTCCTGGCCCCCACACCAGCGCCTGAGCCCCAGCTGGCATCCACAAGAGGCAGGGGCTGCTGCAGCACAGTGGAGCGTAGTGGGCAGCATGGCCAGACAGGAGCACATGGTGGAGGAAAATGCAAACTGTCTGGTATGGGCTTGGGCTCCCCACCCTGCTGCCCTTCCCCCAGGGCCTCCACAGCCCATCAGGTGGGATCCAGCATGGCAGGGCAGAGCAGGGCTGGCTGGGCAAGCTCCTTCCCACTCCTGAGGTGCCCCCTCCCTGCCTGGCAGCAGCAGGGGCAGCAACATGGGGCTGCTGCCAAATGGGCAGGGGGGTGCCTTGCCAGGGCAGTGTGGGGTTTGTAGCAGCAAGAAGCTTCTTTGCCCTGCTCTGCCTTGCTTTGCCAGGTCCTGCCCACTGGGCCGCAGAGTCCCTGGGGGGAAGGCAGTAGGGCAGGAAGCCCAAGCCCACAATGGACAGCCTGCAGCCACCCCTTTCCCTGCTCCAAATCTAGGGGGCATGTGACCCCCACTGTGTCCCCATGGGAAAGTGCACAGTGACATGGAGCCAGCCTCCCCCCAACACCTGGATAAGCCACCCACGGCCTCCTCCCACTCCCCACTTGGGCCCTGAGCCCCAAGCACCATGCACCGCCCTTCTGGGCACCAGTAGCAGCATCTCCAGCCCCGCCCAACTCCCTCTTTCCCTATGGGGGCCTCAATCCCCCCACCTAGCCAGACTTACCTTCTAAAGCTGGTAGCCATGTGTATGTGTAAATGTACACATACACATGGCACCCCTGCCTGACCACCCTTCTCTTGCTCACCCCAGCCCCTTGCAGGCTGGAACTCTTCCAGCCTTCAGAGAGCTGTTTGCAAAAGTGGAAAATCGGTGTTTCATAGATTTATTTCATAGACATTAGGGCTGGAAGGGACCTCGGGAGATCATCGAGTCCAGCCCCCTGCCCAAAGGGCAGGAAGTCAGCTGGGGTCATAGGATCCCAGCAAGATAAGCATCCAATTTGCTCTTGAAGGTGTTCAATGTAGGTGCTTGAACCACCTCCTCTGGCAGACTGTTCCAGACCTTGGGAGCTCGGACAGTAAAGAAATTCTTCCTTATGTCCAGCCTGAAACGGTCTTGCAGGAGTTTGTGACCATTCGACCTCGTCATCCCTTGGGGTGCTCTGGTGAACAAACGTTCCCCCAGATCCTGGTGGTCACCCCTGATAAAATTATAGGTGGCCATCAGATCACCCTTGAGCCTGCGCTTTTCCAGGCTAAAGAGCCCCCTGGCTCTCAGCCAGTCGTCGCAAGGTCTGTTTTCCTGATCTCTGATCATGCACGTGACTCTTCTCTGGACTCTCTCAAGCTTCTCCACATCCTTTTTGAATTGTGGGGCCCAAAACTGGACACAGTACTCCAGCTGCGGCTTCACTGAGGCCGAGTACAAGGGGAGAATGACGTCCCGGGATTTGCTCGAGAAGCATCTATGGATCCACGCCAGCATTTTGGTCGCTTTACTAGCCGCAGCATTGCATTGGAGGCTCATGTTCATCTTGTGGTCAATGATGACCCCCAAGTCTCTTTCTTCTGTAGTGCTAACCAACGTAGCACTGCCGAGCCTATAAGGATGCTGCAGGTTTTTCCTCCCAAGATGGAGAACCTTGCATTTTTCGGTGTTAAACACCATGAGATTCTCATCTGCCCATTTGCTGAGCTTGTCCAGGTCAGCCTGGATCACTCGCCTATCTTCTGGCGTGGATGCTTTGCCCCAAAGTTTGGTGTCATCGGTGAACTTGGCCAGTCCACTCCTGACTCCAATGCCCACATCGTTAATGAAGATGTTGAACAGTATGGGTCCCAGGACAGAGCCTTGAGGGACCCCACTGGTCACAGGGCACCACGATGAGTGACTGCCATCAATCACAACCCTCTGGGTCCAACCACGAAGCCAATTTCCCAGCCAGCGGATCATGGTGGAGCCAAGGCCACAACTGGCCACTTTGGCCAAGAGGTGATCATGGGATACCAGATCAAAAGCTTTTTTGAAGTCAAGATATATGACATCAATCTCTTCTCCCTTGTCCAGGTGATAGGTCACCTGGTCATAGAAGGAAATGAGATTGGTCAAACAAGACCTACCCGCAACAAACCCGTGCTGGCTATCCCTTAGGATGTTAGCCTGGGCCAGTCCCTCAAGGATGGCCTCCTTAATAAACTTTTCTAAGATCTTCCCCAGGATAGAAGTCAGGCTAATGGGCCTGTAGTTAGCCGGATCCACTCTCCTCCCTTTCTTGAAGATCGGCACCACATTGGCCTTCTTCCAGTCTTCGGGCACTACACCAAAGCGCCAGGAGTTTTCAAAGATCCGTGCCAGGGGCTGGGCTATGACGCTGGCCAGCTCCTTGAGTACCCTGGGGTGCAGATTGTCAGGGCCAGCTGACTTGAAGGTATCCAGCGTCTCAAAGTGTTCCTTCACGAGGTCAGCATTGATGGAGGGTAGGGGATCCCCCTCACCCAGATTTCCCTGTCCCATAGCAGGCATGGGCATCCCGTGTGACTGATGAAAGACTGACGCAAAGTACCTATTTAATAGGTTGGCTTTTTCCTGGGCGTCAGTTGTCAGTTGCCCCATCTGGTTTAGCAGGGGTCCAACATTGCCCTTGCTTTTCCTCCGGCTCCCCACATATCTGAAAAAGGACTTTTTGTTGTCCTTGATGCCTGAAGCTAGTTGGAGTTCAGTTGCAGCCTTGGCTTTCCTGGTTTGGTCCCTGCAGGACCGGACCAGCGCGGAGTAATCCTCCTTGGAGGTGAATCCCGTCCTCCATCCTTTGTAGGCTTTCCTTTTTAGCCACAGTAGGTCCGCTAGGTCTCTGGAGAGCCAGGGGGGCTGCTGTGCCTTCTTGCTGCCTTTCCTCCATGTTGGAATAGATTTAGCTTGTGCACTGAGGATCGCTTCCTTGAGAAGCAACCACTCTTCTTGAACTCCCATCTTCCTGGGGTCATGGTCCCTGAGGGCCTGACCGACTAGCCTCTTGAGCTTATCAAAGTCGGCTTTTCTGAAGTCAAGGACTTCTGTGTTGCTGACTGACTTGCCAGCTTTACGGCGGATGGTGAAGGTGATCAGCTCGTGGTCGCTGTCACTCAACTTCCCATCAATCACTAGGTCGCCGATTAGGTCGTCCCCCGTAGCCAGTACCAGGTCAAGCAGCACTTTGCCTCTCGTTGGCCCATAGACTTCTTGAGTCAAGTAGAGTCAAGTAGAGGGCTCAGATTTAGCTGACAGATCTTCCCACGAGATGTCCGGGTAATTGAAGTCACCCATGACAACCAAGGTCCTGGAGCAAGCGGCCTCAGTCAGTTCCCGGGCGAACTCCTGGTCAAGCTCGGGACTTTGAGTGGGAGGTCTGTAGTAGACTCCCACCGTTGTGTCCCCTGTGCCAAATTCCCCACGAATTTTTACCCAGAGGGTCTCTAGCTGTCCATGCTGGTCGCCAACATCAGCTTGCAGGGACATGTAGCTTTTCTTCACATAGAGAGCTACACCCCCGCCTCTTTTGTCAACACGATCCCTCCTGTATAGGGTATAGCCCTCTATACCCGTGGTCCAGTCATGGGTAGAGTCCCACCAGGTCTCCGTTATCCCAATGACATCATATTTCTTTGCACTGAGCAGGAGGACGAGCTCGTCCTGCTTGTTGCCCAGGCTCCTGGCATTAGTGTACAGGCAGGCAAGTGTGCCCTTGGGGGCTCTTGCCTTGCCCACAGATTGTGCCAGGGCTGGGGCAGGGGTGGGCTCCCTTAAGTGCCCCCTTAAGTGCCTTGGTCCGCTGGCTTTGCAAGGGCCGTTCAGCGGGCCAGCAGGGGCAGTAGTCCCCCCATCCCCCAGCGGGCTTAGTTTAAAGCCCAGTGGAGCAGGTCAGCCAGCCTGGCTGAGAAGAGCCTCCTCCCCAGGGGAGAGAGGTGGAGGCCATCTCTTCCCAGCAGCTCGCTGCCTCTCTCTCCAAAGAGCAGGCTGTGGTCATGGAAGCCAAAGCCTTCCCGATAACACCAGCGCCGCAGTCTTTGGTTCACTGCGTGGATCCTCCTCTCCCTCCTCAGCCCATAGCCCGAGACTGAGAGGATCGACGAAAACACCACCTGAGCTCCCAGACCCCTAAGCCCCACTCCCAACTCCCTGTAGTGCCTCATGACCTGGCTGGGGGTGCTCCGAGCCGTGTCATTGGTGCCCACATGAATAAGGAGCATGGGGTAGTGGTCTGTGGGCCGGAGGAGCTGCGGGATCCTCTCCGCAATGTCTCGGATGTGTGCCCCCGGGAAGCAACAGACTTCCTGGGCTAAGGGGTCAGGGCGGCAGATTGCCCCCTCAGTGCCCCGCAGGATGGAGTCTCCCACAACAAACACCTTACGCTTTGTCTTGGGGAGAGCGGGGCCAGTAGCTGTGGTCGAGCCTGGGTTGCCTGCGGGAGCTGGCAACTGTGTGGGCTCTGCTGGGGCTGCAAGAGATGCGAACCTGTTGCTAAGCTCCAGCGGGGCAGGGGCCTTGGTGCGGCAGGCCTTGGGGCCCTTGACCACCTTGGTCCATGCCCCTGACTGGGCAGAGCGGGAGGTCCCAGAGTCCTCCTTAGTCACGGAGGGAGACAGTGCTCTCCCCTGCGGCTCCCGGGGGAGAAGGGCCTGGCAGTAGGAGTCTATCTCCTGCTCACAGTCCCTGATGGCACGCAGTCTCTGGACTGTGGCCTGGAGCTCCTCCAGCTGGCGCGCCAGAGACCCCAGTAGGGAGCAGACCCTGCAAGGGGAGGTGGCCATGCTCCCAGGCCCCAGAGCCTGAAAAAGGGACAGGCAGCCCCTGCAGCCAAGAGCCAGGGGCTCCATCTGTGTGGAGCCCGGAACCATGGGCTCCGTCTGGGTGGCCGTCTCTGAGGTGCCCAGTGGAGGGGCCGTAGAGCCCAAGGGGACCCGAGGGGTGCGGCGCATGCCCATCCGTGTCATGCCTCTGGTAGGCTGGCTACGGCTGGGGCTGGCTATGGCTGGGGGGGGGGG